>PYHX02000039.1:22500-29769 GCA_004302925.2 Cochliomyia hominivorax | reverse complement strand
TCCCGCAGCTGCACGTAAGTTACTCTAAAATAACTAGTGTCAATCTCTAGAAGAGCCTCATAAGAGACTCCTATAGAGATCGGTGATGTTCTTGGAAGCAATCTAACAACTAACCGATACCTGTTCTATCTCTAACCATTCTAAGGAATTTGCGATGCGAGATAACACCTCCTAACATAACCCTAATACTAATTATGGCGGTGTCCCTAATCTTAATAACTCCACAATCAATTAAATCTAATACTGAGTCCCTACACCAAACTCCTCTCCAATTCAAAGTGATTGCACCAACATGAATGTTGTCACAACCATACCTATCTCTAATGGCCCTAATCACCTCTGGGTGCCTATACTTCTCTACCTTACACCTGTGCATTTCAGACATATCACGACTATCAGTAACGACCTGTGCATCTAACACGTAGACCTTATCCTCCTTAAAAGCCACAATATCAGGTTTCCTGACTCCAATGCTAGTTTGCAAACGTCCCTCAACTATTGTCTCAAAACGTTTACCTCTTAGTGCCCTATTCACGTAATTAACTACACTATCATGTCTCCTAGTCCTGTCTTGCCTCACTCTATAACAACCTTGCACTATATGGTTGAGAGTTTCCTGAGCTTCGCATCCTGCACGACACCTTCGATTTGATGTTCTACCTCTAGAACACCTGGATAGTGTTGGGAGAGCGTTAATGCGCAACTTAATACAGTGTATAAAGTCTCTACCAGACATTAGTCTAGTAGGCTCCGCTAACCATCTCTGGGCCTGTTTGTGATCTTTACACAACGTAAGACCACGCCCATCGAAGGAATCGTGCAGTCGTTCTGCCCAAAATTTCCTCAAATCCATATTACTCAGGATCCTACATACACCTGTATCTAACCTCCTTTCTGCTTTTATTACCTCTGATGCTATGAATAAGTCAGCGGATACAATACCATTTGGCAGGGGTAATTGTAAACGTTTAAGACGATTCAAACGCATTAGAGGTGCCTGCCACCTGAGCGAGACGATACCCAGTCCTCCATCCTCCACCCTTGCATGGAAGTAGGCGACTGGCACATCGTCTGGCAGACAAAGCCATTTTCTAACGAATTTCCTAATTGTCCGATCAATTCCATTTAAACAACCAATCATGACGTTCCCTAGGGTCAGTACATGATAAAGTTGAGGAATCAATACGGTCCTAAGTGCAAACAAGCGTTGTTGTGGCTTCAGAGGCGCTCGAGTGAGCCGGTCTAACTTCACAATCAGATCATCCATCAGATCCACCTTCGTTCTTCCTTCTGCGGTGAAATTCACACCCAGGTATCTCCACTCATCCGTCCTCTTAAGAGCCGATATGGTTCTGCCTTCAATCGTGAACTCCTTCTGAACAATAACGGATCGCTTTTGTTTTGGTTGTCCCTTTATGGATACCGTTAAGCATTTCGCACTGTTTAGCCGAAGTCCACAGGACTTCAGGAATTCACTAACCATATCAAGCAATTTTTGAAGACCGCAAGGAGTAGAGGCCCAAATGACCAAGTCGTCAGCAAAAGCAGCAATATTCGTCATGTGATTCCCAATTCTGCATCCAATATCAGACGGGAGTTTTCTAATTAACCTATCAATGATAAGGTTAAAGAGTACTGGGGATAGTGGATCGCCCTGTTTTACCCCGACACCTGGTAAAATAGGACGATCTGATTCCCAAGTATCTCCCGTGAATCGGATGTGAAATGTTGAATACACATGGCGAATATAGTCTACCAACTCTTGGGGTAGCCCGTATGACTCTAGAGTTCCATAAATCGTGTTATGGGAAACTGAGTCGAATGCTTTACTGACATCAAGGACCGCAATATAACAAGAACTGAAATTCTGATGATGTTCTCTGAGAAGTAGATCAATCAAGGTCGTGTTATCAGCACATCCATCTGTAGGCATGAAACCTCTCTGACTGCGTTCGAATTCAATACACTTAGCCAGTCTCTTAGCCAAAATTGAATGGAACCAACGAACCAATATCGCGCACAGGGTTATCGGACGGTAGTCACCCGGGTTAGCAGGCAGCTGCTTTTTCGGGATAAATATCGTCCGTGCCAATCTAAAGCGTCTTGGCACCTCTCCACACCACATCATTAGATTGAATACCCGTACCAATATAGGTACTGGTATCGATCTTATCTGCCTAGATGTTACACCATCGATACCGGGTGCGGTGGAGAGAGAGGGTTTGGTACACCTTATCTCATCCTCATCAATAGGGTGCCAAACATTCCCCCGAAACCGGCTTGATAAATTTTCATTTTGCGGTTTCGATAACTCTGTACGTTCCACTATGTTCTTCCAAAAAGGTTCCATTACAAGTCTTGGAGGTTGCGAGACATTCTTCGTGTCGTCTAGGATAGATTTGATGCATCTTGTACTGTGTTTCTTAAAATTTCTTTGCGTAATTGCATATTCATGTCTACGCCTCTTACGTCTATTCTGTAGCGTAGGAGGTGGCCGAGGTAAAGCCTGCCGCCTGGTCCTGAGATTCGGCGGAAGAATCTCATCCAAGTAACCAGACAGTCTGTGTAGAACATGTGATTTCTGTTCAACTCTAGTACTATGTACGATCGAGTTGAGCAGATGGGACTTATAGTACTCATCATCATAATCACCTAGACTGATCAGAAAGTTTCTTATTGAGTCGCCAACGCCAGGCTCAATATTATTATTGATTTCAGATTCGTCCATCTGTTGTTGGTTTGGTGCCCATACATCCGCTGAAATGATCGGTTCAGATTCCGCAGCAATTAATCGGCTGAGATAGTCCTGAACCTTACTTTTATAACTATCTTTTTGCCTTGCCTTTTTAATTGCTTCAACGGTGCGGTGTACGAATCGCTCATGAAGAGCATGATTCATGAAGCGAACTCCACCATTTTTGATGAGTTCAGCTTCGGCACATGCCAACAGTGAGATTTCCTCCTCATTCCATCTTGCCTTGATATCCACACGAACATTCATTCGATCGGATTCATCAGGATGTGCACGTCTTATGTGGACACCCAATCCCGACTTAGTCGAAAAAGAGCGACCACACACGACACAGGTGTGTGAAGTAGTGACAGAACCACCATCATCCGCCACGCCTTCACTATTGTTTGCCACTGCACTGCCAGTGGACCCTACATCCAATCCCAAGCCGGATCCATTACCGACAGTGTTCTGCGCACCTGGGGCGGCAGGTGGCAGATGGTTAGAATCATTCTGGACACCTGGGGCGGCAGGAGCCAGACGGTTAGAATTGTTCTGACTACCTCGGGCGGGAGGTGACAGATGGTTAGAATTTGCTATGCTATCTACGCCTATTCTACTTATTAAATTTGATCCTGACATACGGGGTGTGGTGGAGCCACTAGGACTCAAAAGTGACGCTGCAGTGCCGCCACGGTCTCCACTGCCCCCCCCCCACCACTTAGGGGGACAGCAGAGTTATTTGCTACGTCAAGATCCCTATTCACTCGCCAACGCAGAGTCCTTAGGGTACCGGGATTTGCAACCAAATCACCAGATAATTGGTTCCGCCGAGCAGAGACTCGACGGGTTTTTAAATATATATTAGTACTTTCTTCATTATTGTTAGTGCCAATTATTCTCGGTCAGGGGGGCCGGCAACCCCAGTGACCACATGAGCCCGTTATGTTAGCCACCCAATAAACACTGAAAAGTGAATACTGAGTGTTACCAGGGGATACCACGAGGAGGTATAACTAGGCTGATGTCCGTACGCACTCCACTAGACGCACTCCACTACTACTAGTAGAGATTGTACAGACTTCCAAGGTCATAGTTCCCCCGTTACCCGCGCTTACTTGAATTTCTTCACTTTGACATTCAGAGCACTGGGCAGAAATCACATTGTGTCAACACCCGTTAGGGCCATCACAATGCTTTGTTTTAATTAGACAGTCGGATTCCCCAAGTCCGTGCCAGTTCTGAATTGATTGTTAATTGATAGTCGTTATAATTTAAAAGGAATATATCATTCGATAAATCCCCTAAAAATTTTAGCAAGAAAGTTCCACAATTGGCTACGTAACTACTATCCGGGGAACAAGATCCGAAAATCTCTGTTTACCCAGAACGAGTACATAAACCATGTTATTGCTTCCCAATCAAGCCCGACTATCTCAATCTTCAGAGCCAATCCTTATCCCGAAGTTACGGATCTAATTTGCCGACTTCCCTTACCTACATTATTCTATCGACTAGAGACTCTTCACCTTGGAGACCAGCTGCGGATATTGGTACGGCCTGTTGAGAAGTTTGCGTGACCCCACCATAAATTTTCAAGGTCCGAGGAGAAAATATCGACACAACAGTAAATGTCATGCTCTTCTAGTCCATCTACCATATCTCTCTTCGAAAGACTTCCATGGTAGTACGACTATAAAACAGAAAAGAAAACTCTTCCGATATCTCTCGACGGCTTCTTTATGGTCGTTCCTGTTGCCAGGATGAGCACAAGGCCCATATTTAATAACAAACGGATACTCAACAGGTTACGGAATTGGAACCGTATTCCCTTTCGTTCAAAATTATTCAAGTGTTTAATTACTAAGCACAATTTAGTACTTTTCATTATAACTTGAAAATTTTCGGCTTTCGCCTTGAACTTAGGACCGACTAACTCGTGATCAACCACTGTTCACACGAAACCCTTCTCCACTTCAGTCCTCCAAGGTCTCATTCGATTATTTGCTACTACCACCAAGATCTGTACCAATGGCAGCTCCATGCAGGCTTACGCCAAACACTTCTATGCTCACCATTGTACCCTCCTACTCACTAAAGTTTCAAAGTTTATAATCCAACCGAGATTGAACATAAACCATCTACTTTAGCGGTAATGTATAGGTATACAACTTAAGCGCCATCCATTTTAAGGGCTAGTTGCTTCGGCAGGTGAGTTGTTACACACTCCTTAGCGGATTACGACTTCCATGTCCACCGTCCTGCTGTTTTAAGCAACCAACGCCTTTCATGGTATCTGCATGAGTTGTTAATTTGGGCACCGTAACATTACGTTTGGTTCATCCCACAGCGCCAGTTCTGCTTACCAAAAGTGGCCCACTGGGCACATTATATCACAACCACAACCTTCATACCAAGAAAGGTGAGGTTCTTACCCATTTAAAGTTTGAGAATAGGTTAAGGTCGTTTCGACCCTAAGGCCTCTAATCATTCGCTTTACCAGATAAGATTATTTTACATAATTTTTAAATGCACCAGCTATCCTGAGGGAAACTTCGGAGGGAACCAGCTACTAGATGGTTCGATTGGTCTTTCGCCCCTATACTCAATTCTGACAATCGATTTGCACGTCAGAACTGTTTCGGTCTTCCATCAGGGTTTCCCCTGACTTCAACCTGATCAAGTATAGTTCACCATCTTTCGGGTCACAGCATATATGCTCAAGGTACGCTCTAGTTAGAGGTATAAA
This sequence comes from Cochliomyia hominivorax, assembly GCA_004302925.2. NCBI lineage: Eukaryota > Metazoa > Arthropoda > Insecta > Diptera > Calliphoridae > Cochliomyia > Cochliomyia hominivorax. Next base: position 24,289 of record PYHX02000039.1, on the reverse strand, counting down.
TAATATAAATATTATTATACATAACTATATAGAACGCCCCGGGATTGAATTAATAGACTATAAATAGGCTAAAAATTAATCCCATTATATAAGTTATGTTAATTTCGCTATTAGGTTTTTATTCCCAATAACTTGCAAATATGTTAGACTCCTTGGTCCGTGTTTCAAGACGGGTCCCGAAGGTATCCTGAATCTTTCGCATTGTTAATCATATAAGTGCATATAATAAACATAAAAATCAATGATTAATATGCTATTATAAAATATAAATATTTAAGCACTATATATAATAAATCTATCAACACTTTATCAAATCAAAAGCATTTATTCTATGTTAAATTGCAAGCAAAATAATTTGAATAAACATTTGCAATTGATCTTTTGATAAATATTTGATGTTAATAGATTACAATGTCCTTTTATAGAAAAAATGCACACCATTATTATAATATTATAAATATTAAAATCATAATGATGAATTTTCTATAATGGATATTCAGGTTCATCGGGCTTAACCTCTAAGCAGTTTCACGTACTATTTAACTCTCTATTCAGAGTTCTTTTCAACTTTCCCTCACGGTACTTGTTTACTATCGGTCTCATGGTTATATTTAGTTTTAGATGGAGTTTACCACCCACTTAGTGCTGCACTATCAAGCAACACGACTCTTTGGAAATGCCATCTAGTAATCATTAACGTTATACGGGCCTGGCACCCTCTTTGGGTAAATGGCCTCATTTAAGAAGGACTTAAATCGTTAATTTCTCATACTAGAAATTTGACATTCCATACACTGCATCTCACATTTGCCATTAAGACAAAGTGACTTAGTGCTGAACTATTTTCTTTTCGCTCGCCGCTACTAAGAAAATCCTTGTTAGTTTCTTTTCCTCCCCTCATTAATATGCTTAAATTCAGGGGGTAATCCCATATGAGTTGAGGTTGTATAAAAATATTAAAGAAAAAAAAAAAAAGAAAATTCTTTTTTTCCTTCTTTAAAATATCAAAACCATGAATATAAAAAAACATTTCTTTATTTACACAAAATAAAAAATTCTTTTTATTAAAGAGGCAATTCTAGTTTCATAAATATTTTATGCTAGACTTTCCTCAATAAAAAAAGAATATAAAAATATATACACCAATATATTTTAAATACTCTGTTTTTTATTCATTTTATGAGGTTTTGTATCTTTAGCTATTAGTATTATGGAAACTAATAAAATAATTTCCAGTAACACAACATGTGCTTAATTTCTTTATATATTAAATATAAAGAAAAAGCAACTTATTTAGCATAGTCTTACAACCCTCAACCATATGTAGTCCAAGCAGCACTCTAATTATAAATTAAAGTACCTTAACAGCATGGACTGCGATATGCGTTCAAAATGTCGATGTTCATGTGTCCTGCAGTTCACACGATGACGCACAGTTTGCTGCGTTCTTCATCGACCCATGAGCCAAGTGATCCACCGCTTAGAGTGATAATATATTTTATTTTAGTTAGCTGTTCATTTATCTTTTTATTGAAAGAAATCAAAAATACACCAAAAGATCAAATTGGCATACATCAATTCCTTCAATAATATTTTTTTTATTGTTTGATTTTAAAACATACAAAGTTTGTTGCGAATGTCTTAGTTCTACAAGAGAACAAAAATTAACTTATATAAAACTTTCGTAATATACAAGTACAACTATAATTGTATGTTTATTATTTAAAATGTATGGAGATGTAAAAATCACCAGTACATTCATTTAATGTATGGATATATTATAAAATAA
>PYHX02000039.1:17500-20000 GCA_004302925.2 Cochliomyia hominivorax | reverse complement strand
CGTGTGTACTTAGACATGCATGGCTTAATCTTTGAGACAAGCATATAACTACTGGCAGGATCAACCAGAATAATGTTATTTTATTTTATATTATTGCTTTCAATATTTTTATGTATTGAAAAGAAACAAAAACGGCATTCTTTGCTCCGTAAGCCTTCATACCGTCCTTTATTTCAACATTCAAACATTTATTTATTTCAACAATAATATTTTATTTCATTTATTCATTTTAACATTGCTTCATATAATATTTTTCAATATATATGAATGTTTTTGATATGTAATTAAGAATTACACTTTTTCTTATTTTTATTGCTATGGCGGCATAAAACCCAGTGTGTTTGGTTAGTTTTATATAAATTTTATTATATGTGAGCGAAATATGTTTTTCCTCATTCAAGAATTCATACCATTCTATAGTTTTAGAAAAACATATTTCAGTTTAGACATGAAATTCGACGAACCATTTATTTAAAGCAACATAAAGCCGCTAAAAACAATGAATCCATCACAAAGATTTTTTTAAGTGAACCTCAACACTTTATGTGAATCACCACATACCAAGTGAAAAATTCAAAATTTTCATTAATACAACATTATATTTTATCAGTTTAACATAACAAATTTTTAATTTTTCAATTTTTGTTCGGCCATACACAATCATAATATAATACCATTTTGTGATGCAAATAGTGCCATTAAAAGCCTTAGCTTTGTCACATTCTTGCTCACATTTTGGTTTTTTATCCATAATAATGCCAAACAAATTGATTTCCATTCATAAAATAGTCAAACTAAACAAAAAATTTTTTTTGAATTTTTCATAGTACTATGATGTGGTGAACAACATAGAGATATATAAAGATGTTTACGTACAGGTTCCCTGCCAGTTACGTTTTTAAAAAATTTTAAAAATTCATAACTTTCGTTCTAATTAATATTTTTTGAAAATTCTTTTTGCCATTGATTAGTATTGATTAGATCTATAATTAAAAATTTTAAAAATTGTAAATTTTGAAAAATTTCAATTTTGAAAATTTTCACATTTGGTTACCACATCTTGCAAAATGTTACATTTTGTGAAATCATAATTTTTGTTACCATATTTTGTAAAATGTTAATTATGATTAAAAGTTACTGTATTTTGTAAAATGTAAATTATAATTATTTTAAAAAAATTTGTTTCCATATATTGTAAAATACAAACTACTATATTTTCATCAAAATTTGTTACCATATATTGCCAAGTGCAAAAGATTTTATTTATTTATTATATTAAATTTTTCTTTTTCTTAATATTTTATAAAACATAAATAAAATTCATTATAAATTGTAACTCATATTTTATATTTTTGAAATTATAACTTATTAAATTGATTAAAAATTTGTAAATTATGGAAACATATCATAATTTTTTATATAATTATATATATATTTTCATATATTAATAATTGTTTATGAAAATATTAAACAATTATTTAAAATTCTTCAGAACTTATATAAAATTCATATAGAATTACAATGACCAATTTGAATTTTTTTTTTAAATTTATATCTTATTATGTTTATTAAACTTTTGTAAATTATGGAAACATTATATATTTATATATATTACCACATTTTAATTATTCTTATAAAAATTTTCAAAGATATTTTCAATTTTTTCTAAACATGTATGAATTATATTACAAATTTTAATGCATAATTTTATTTATTTTGAAAATTACATATTATTTTAATAAAACTATTGTAATATATGGAAACAATTAATACTTTTTAAATATTTGCTATTGCTTTAATAATACAATATGTAAAATTTTTATATCATTGTTTCACAATAATAGTCTTTAAACAATTTCATTTCATAAAGTTGATATTGTCAACTTGTAAAATTTTTATATTCTTGCTTCACAATTATATATTTTGAACTTGACAATGTGATACAGACAACATTATTATTATTTTAATTCAACAAGTCGAAATTTTCAACTTGTAAAAATTTTAAAATTTTTTGCTTCACAATGATAGATAGACTTTGAACAATTTCATTTGATCAAGTTGAAAATTTCAACTTGTAAAAATTTTTATATTCTTGCTTCACAATTATATATTTTGAACTTGACAATGTGATACAGACAACATTATTATTATTTTAATTCAACAAGTCGAAATTTTCAACTTGTAAAAATTTTAAAATTTTTTGCTTCACAATGATAGATAGACTTTGATCAAGTTGAAAATTTCAACTTGTAAAAATTTTTATATTCTTGCTTCACAATTATATATTTTGAACTTGACAATGTGATACAGACATTATTATTATTATTTTAATTCAACAAGTCGAAATTTTCAACTTGTAAAAATTTTAAAATTTTTTGCTTCACAATGATAGATAGACTTTGATCAAGTTGAAAATTTCAACTTGTAAAAATTTTTATATTCTTGCTTCACAATTATATATTTTGAGCTTGACAATGTGATACAGACAACATTATTATTA
>PYHX02000039.1:10000-12500 GCA_004302925.2 Cochliomyia hominivorax | reverse complement strand
TCGCTTTACCAGATAAGATTATTTTACATAATTTTTAAATGCACCAGCTATCCTGAGGGAAACTTCGGAGGGAACCAGCTACTAGATGGTTCGATTGGTCTTTCGCCCCTATACTCAATTCTGACAATCGATTTGCACGTCAGAACTGTTTCGGTCTTCCATCAGGGTTTCCCCTGACTTCAACCTGATCAAGTATAGTTCACCATCTTTCGGGTCACAGCATATATGCTCAAGGTACGCTCTAGTTAGAGGTATAAATAATATAAATATTATTATACATAACTATATAGAACGCCCCGGGATTGAATTAATAGACTATAAATAGGCTAAAAATTAATCCCATTATATAAGTTATGTTAATTTCGCTATTAGGTTTTTATTCCCAATAACTTGCAAATATGTTAGACTCCTTGGTCCGTGTTTCAAGACGGGTCCCGAAGGTATCCTGAATCTTTCGCATTGTTAATCATATAAGTGCATATAATAAACATAAAAATCAATGATTAATATGCTATTATAAAATATAAATATTTAAGCACTATATATAATAAATCTATCAACACTTTATCAAATCAAAAGCATTTATTCTATGTTAAATTGCAAGCAAAATAATTTGAATAAACATTTGCAATTGATCTTTTGATAAATATTTGATGTTAATAGATTACAATGTCCTTTTATAGAAAAAATGCACACCATTATTATAATATTATAAATATTAAAATCATAATGATGAATTTTCTATAATGGATATTCAGGTTCATCGGGCTTAACCTCTAAGCAGTTTCACGTACTATTTAACTCTCTATTCAGAGTTCTTTTCAACTTTCCCTCACGGTACTTGTTTACTATCGGTCTCATGGTTATATTTAGTTTTAGATGGAGTTTACCACCCACTTAGTGCTGCACTATCAAGCAACACGACTCTTTGGAAATGCCATCTAGTAATCATTAACGTTATACGGGCCTGGCACCCTCTTTGGGTAAATGGCCTCATTTAAGAAGGACTTAAATCGTTAATTTCTCATACTAGAAATTTGACATTCCATACACTGCATCTCACATTTGCCATTAAGACAAAGTGACTTAGTGCTGAACTATTTTCTTTTCGCTCGCCGCTACTAAGAAAATCCTTGTTAGTTTCTTTTCCTCCCCTCATTAATATGCTTAAATTCAGGGGGTAATCCCATATGAGTTGAGGTTGTATAAAAATATTAAAGAAAAAAAAAAAAAGAAAATTCTTTTTTTCCTTCTTTAAAATATCAAAACCATGAATATAAAAAAACATTTCTTTATTTACACAAAATAAAAAATTCTTTTTATTAAAGAGGCAATTCTAGTTTCATAAATATTTTATGCTAGACTTTCCTCAATAAAAAAAGAATATAAAAATATATACACCAATATATTTTAAATACTCTGTTTTTTATTCATTTTATGAGGTTTTGTATCTTTAGCTATTAGTATTATGGAAACTAATAAAATAATTTCCAGTAACACAACATGTGCTTAATTTCTTTATATATTAAATATAAAGAAAAAGCAACTTATTTAGCATAGTCTTACAACCCTCAACCATATGTAGTCCAAGCAGCACTCTAATTATAAATTAAAGTACCTTAACAGCATGGACTGCGATATGCGTTCAAAATGTCGATGTTCATGTGTCCTGCAGTTCACACGATGACGCACAGTTTGCTGCGTTCTTCATCGACCCATGAGCCAAGTGATCCACCGCTTAGAGTGATAATATATTTTATTTTAGTTAGCTGTTCATTTATCTTTTTATTGAAAGAAATCAAAAATACACCAAAAGATCAAATTGGCATACATCAATTCCTTCAATAATATTTTTTTTATTGTTTGATTTTAAAACATACAAAGTTTGTTGCGAATGTCTTAGTTCTACAAGAGAACAAAAATTAACTTATATAAAACTTTCGTAATATACAAGTACAACTATAATTGTATGTTTATTATTTAAAATGTATGGAGATGTAAAAATCACCAGTACATTCATTTAATGTATGGATATATTATAAAATAATAATATTTTATATTTTTCCAGTACATTTAAAAATTTTTTGTTTTACGACTGTGCACACATTTAGAATGTGTGCACAAAAATAGGCTTTGGGACACCTACGTCGTAATTGCACTGCCGCCCCTTCAGTGCTATAAATATTAATATTTTTTAATATTAATATTTTTTTTTTCAATTTCATCCAAAAAAATTAGATGAAATTGGGATACCAATAATTTTGCACTGCCCTCTTTCAGTGCAAAATATTTTTTCAAATTATATAATTTTTATTTTAATTATATAAATTGAAGTGGGATACCAATAAATTGCACTGCCGCCCCTTCAGTGCAAAATATTTATATTGTTTTTTTTTTTTTTTTTTTTTTTAATTTTTATTAAAAAATTAAATGATTGCCGTGCTCAATCATATATTATTTATAAAAAATTGCACTGCCCCTTCTGACTAGAGCAATGCAA
>PYHX02000039.1:5000-7500 GCA_004302925.2 Cochliomyia hominivorax | reverse complement strand
ATTCGACGAACCATTTATTTAAAGCAACATAAAGCCGCTAAAAACAATGAATCCATCACAAAGATTTTTTTAAGTGAACCTCAACACTTTATGTGAATCACCACATACCAAGTGAAAAATTCAAAATTTTCATTAATACAACATTATATTTTATCAGTTTAACATAACAAATTTTTAATTTTTCAATTTTTGTTCGGCCATACACAATCATAATATAATACCATTTTTGTGATGCAAATAGTGCCATTAAAAGCCTTAGCTTTGTCACATTCTTGCTCACATTTTGGTTTTTTATCCATAATAATGCCAAACAAATTGATTTCCATTCATAAAATAGTCAAACTAAACAAAAAATTTTTTTTGAATTTTTCATAGTACTATGATGTGGTGAACAACATAGAGATATATAAAGATGTTTACGTACAGGTTCCCTGCCAGTTACGTTTTTAAAAAATTTTAAAAATTCATAACTTTCGTTCTAATTAATATTTTTTGAAAATTCTTTTTGCCATTGATTAGTATTGATTAGATCTATAATTAAAAATTTTAAAAATTGTAAATTTTGAAAAATTTCAATTTTGAAAATTTTCACATTTGGTTACCACATCTTGCAAAATGTTACATTTTGTGAAATCATAATTTTTGTTACCATATTTTGTAAAATGTTAATTATGATTAAAAGTTACTGTATTTTGTAAAATGTAAATTATAATTATTTTAAAAAAATTTGTTTCCATATATTGTAAAATACAAACTACTATATTTTCATCAAAATTTGTTACCATATATTGCCAAGTGCAAAAGATTTTATTTATTTATTATATTAAATTTTTCTTTTTCTTAATATTTTATAAAACATAAATAAAATTCATTATAAATTGTAACTCATATTTTATATTTTTGAAATTATAACTTATTAAATTGATTAAAAATTTGTAAATTATGGAAACATATCATAATTTTTTATATAATTATATATATATTTTCATATATTAATAATTGTTTATGAAAATATTAAACAATTATTTAAAATTCTTCAGAACTTATATAAAATTCATATAGAATTACAATGACCAATTTGAATTTTTTTTTTAAATTTATATCTTATTATGTTTATTAAACTTTTGTAAATTATGGAAACATTATATATTTATATATATTACCACATTTTAATTATTCTTATAAAAATTTTCAAAGATATTTTCAATTTTTTCTAAACATGTATGAATTATATTACAAATTTTAATGCATAATTTTATTTATTTTGAAAATTACATATTATTTTAATAAAACTATTGTAATATATGGAAACAATTAATACTTTTTAAATATTTGCTATTGCTTTAATAATACAATATGTAAAATTTTTATATCATTGTTTCACAATAATAGTCTTTAAACAATTTCATTTCATAAAGTTGATATTGTCAACTTGTAAAATTTTTATATTCTTGCTTCACAATTATATATTTTGAACTTGACAATGTGATACAGACAACATTATTATTATTTTAATTCAACAAGTCGAAATTTTCAACTTGTAAAAATTTTAAAATTTTTTGCTTCACAATGATAGATAGACTTTGAACAATTTCATTTGATCAAGTTGAAAATTTCAACTTGTAAAAATTTTTATATTCTTGCTTCACAATTATATATTTTGAACTTGACAATGTGATACAGACAACATTATTATTATTTTAATTCAAACAAGTCGAAATTTTCAACTTGTAAAAATTTTAAATTTTTTGCTTCACAATGATAGATAGACTTTGATCAAGTTGAAAATTTCAACTTGTAAAAATTTTTATATTCTTGCTTCACAATATATATTTTGAACTTGACAATGTGATACAGACATTATTATTATTATTTTAATTCAACAAGTCGAAATTTTCAACTTGGTAAAAAATTTTAAAATTTTTTGCTTCACAATGATAGATAGACTTTGATCAAGTTGAAAATTTCAACTTGTAAAATTTTTAATATTCTTGCTTCACAATTATATATTTTGAACTTGACAATGTGATACAGACATTATTATTATTTTAATTCAACAAGTCGAAATTTTCAACTTGTAAAAATTTTAAAATTTTTTGCTTCACAATGATAGATAGACTTTGATCAAGTTGAAAATTTCAACTTGTAAAAATTTTTATATTCTTGCTTCACAATTATATATTTTGAACTTGACAATGTGATACAGACATTATTATTATTATTTTAATTCAACAAGTCGAAATTTTCAACTTGTAAAAATTTTAAAATTTTTTGCTTCACAATGATAGATAGACTTTGATCAAGTTGAAAATTTCAACTTGTAAAAATTTTTATATTCTTGCTTCACAATTATATATTTTGAACTTGACAATGTGATACAGACAATTATTATTATTATTTTAATTCAACAAGTCGAAATTTTCAACTTGTAAAAATTTTAAAATTTTTTGCTTCACAATGATAGATAGACTTTGATCAAGTTGAAAATTTCAACTTGTAA
>PYHX02000038.1:0-24547 GCA_004302925.2 Cochliomyia hominivorax | reverse complement strand
TTTTTTAATTACGAACTTCTCTATCTGATCCCAGAAAAGATACAAGTTAAAATTTTTGTGATTAAGGATTTTCCAAGAGAAAAATAGGTCATAACAACTAAACGTTCCGAAATTGTGGTGCGTAATTTCCTTAAGAAATGACAGAATTATGGTGTTTGGGGACTTGATCTAGTAAAAAAAGAAGCAGCTCATAATTGAATTCTACAGGAAAAAAGAACAAACTAAATCTTCCTAAAACTTCCAAACACATGATCACAAAGATGAAAACATAAAATGAAAGAAAAAAGTAAGCGAATTCTAAAAAACGCATAAAGAAATCGTCTAAAATTCGGACGAAAATACATAAAATGGACAGTGGAGTGGAAAAGAATAATTTTCTCTGACGAAAAAATACGTAATTCAGACGGACCTGACTTATACTCCTGTTATTGACATGAATTGAAGTAAAAACATAATTTCGGCGATGGCAGAGTAAGTGGCAGCTCTATATTTGTTTTGTCCAACAAAAATGAATTGCGCAATTATAACGAATTGCTGAAAGATGCTCTTCTCTCTTTTATGGATAAAAAAATGGATGACGATTGCATATTTCCGCTAGACAATGCTGTTGTACCTGTTTCAAAGCAGTCAAAATCATGGTTTAGAGAACATAGCATACCTCTGTTGAACTGACCGGCTTGCAGTCCAGATTTAAACCCAATGGAGAACTTGTGGGGATACTTGTGGAGACATTATTCAAATAATATCCAGAAATAAACATATTGACTTTAGCAGATCTAAATTAAAAATTAAGCAAGTTTGGGAGGAAATTGATTCCGATCTTCTTAAAAAATAGGTGGAATCAATGTCAGGTAATCCGCAACAAACAACAATTATAAAAATTGTTATACACACTGTTAGACTAAGGTGTTTTATAGAAAAATGCCACTAAAAAATGACGGTTAAACACTTATTAATTTAAAACATCTAAGAATGTTATTTTCGGCTATACCGAATCTTCAGTACACTCCACCACAAAGTCGTGTGAGAAAATGTTACGTTTCGTACATACACACTTACACATACACTCACAAATGAATACAATGTATAAAAGATTTCCTTATATGCAACAAAGGAACACTTAATGAGTCAAAAAATTAGTTAAGTTTTTAGTTATAACTTTTTTACAAATGTACCGATTTTTATGATAATTTGGATGGTAATGAAGTATATTCAGCTTAATATTGCAGCAAAATTATAATTTGAAAATTTATAATTGACAATTTTACCTGAGTTCTTCGTTTCAACTAAAATGTGGCCTCAGAAATCGGTCTATAACCTTTAATTTACTGAACTGATTTTGCTGATTTTAAATAGAGAGCTTCTCAGGACTATTCGAAATACTCATGTCAATACTCAATTCAAATGCCAACGATGGACAGAGAGACAGACAGACTGACAAACAAAGCTAAATCGATTCAGATTTTGATGTGGTGCAATTGTGGGTTCTAAGATAATTTCTGCTTTACGTGAATAATAAAATTAATATTCCCCCGTCATCACGGTGGAGGGTATAATTGTATTTTTTCCTAATTCTTAAAAAAAATCATGTGAGATTATAGGAATATGGCCTAGTGTATTCCGAATGCGTGCGTTAGAAATAAAAGAAAATCCTTAGAAAAAACGCTTTTTTAATCATTTTACATATAAAGTTTCATATACACTCTCTCTCACACACATACACAGAAACGCTAACACTTGTTAACATATAATAACCAGATATGCCGTTACAGTTAGATGCATTATGTTGCATAATAATGCCACTAGAAATGTGAACATCAAGTCAGTAAAAATAGCATTGACATGAAATAATATGTATGTTATGTTTGTATATGTATATTGGTTGTTATGAATAGATAATATATATTGTTTGTATGCATGTGTGCGTGTATACACAATATGCCTGAGTAGTAGTGTGTACTGTAAACTACTTAAAATTGATGAATATGCAACTTTTAATGATATGTCAGCATCTGGTAAATGCTTAAATAGAAAAAAATGAAAAATTTTATAGTTGCATTTTCTATTTCTAAATACGAGGGAAGTATGAAAAGGATTTTCTTAATAATAACAAATAAAGAATGCTGTATATTTGGCTATATAAAACTTGTGTGTCACAATGTTTATGCATGAAGTTTCGGGCATATTAAATCACAAGTTTGTAAGCAAAATTTTTTTTTCCTAAAAAATGTAATTTTTCACTAAAATTTCAATTTTTCAGGTGAAAAGATCACTGAAAATTAAATTGTTAATTAAAAAATTCAATTTTTCACTAAAAATTAAAATTTTCATTAAAAAATTTAAATTTTCACTAAAAATCACATTTTCACTAAAATTTACATTTTCAATTAAAAGTTCATATTTTTTTTAATTAAATTTTTCACTCATAATTTAAATTTTCACTGAAAATCAAATTTTTCACTGAAAAACAAATTTTTCACTGAAAATTAAATTTTTCACTGAAAATTAAATTTTTCATTGAAAATTAAATTTTTCACTGAAAATTAAATTTTTCATTGAAAATTAAATTTTTCACTGAAAATTAAATTTTTCACTGAAAATTAAATTTTTCACTGAAAATTAAATTTTTCACTGAAAATTAAATTTTTCACTGAAAATTAAATTTTTCACTGAAAATTAAATTTTTCACTGAAAATTAAATTTTTCACTGAAAATTAAATTCTTCATTGAAAATTAATTTTTTCACTGAAAATCAAATTTTTCACTGAAAATCAAATTTTTCACTGAAAATCAAATTTTTCACTGAAAATCAAATTTTTCACTGAAAATTTAATTTTTCACTGAAAATTAAATTTTTCACTGAAAATCAAATTTTTCACTGAAAATTAAATTTTTCACTGAAAATTAAATTTTTCACTGAAAATTAAATTTTTCACTGAAAATCAAATTTTTCACTAAAAATTAAATTTTTCACTGAAAATTAAATTTTTCACTGAAAATTAAATTTTTCACTGAAAATTAAATTTTTCACTGAAATTAAATTTTTCACTGAAAATTAAATTTTTCATTGAAATTAAATTTTTCACTGGAAAATTAAATTTTTCATTGAAAATTAAATTTTTCACTGAAAATTAAATTTTTCACTTAAAATTAATTTTTCACTGAAAATTAAATTTTTCACTTAAAATTAATTTTTCACTGAAAATTCACATTTTCATTAAAATTCTCATTATCAAATAAGATTTCAAATTTTCAGTAAAAATTCACATTTTCACTCATAAGTAAGAAGTGAAAAATTTTAATTCAATTTTTTCAATTTGAATTTTTAGAATTTCAGTGTATGAAAAAAATGAAATTTGGCTGGAGGAATCCTAGTTTAGGTTGGATTCTTAGACAAGGTACAATATATATAGATGGGCATAACCGTCAATAGCAGGCCAATTTTTTTTATAGAGTTTTATAAAAATTATCTATAAACAAAATTCATTTTAATTCATAAATGAATTTTTGGCGATTTCTGAAAAAGTCGATATACTCGAGCCTACTTCCTATAACCGGGATTTGTACTCCTTTAAGTAAACTAGAAAACACTTAAGCTGTTACCATGAGAAATATTGTTAAAATAACTTTAAAAGTTGTAAATTTCCAATAAAAATGTTTGATTTGAAAGCGCAGTGGGCCACCCATTCGACGTTTAACCTGCTACTGACTTGTTATCCTTCAAATCAGCTAGAAAATATGTCAGTTGTAATCATATTCATTTTTAAAATTTCATTTTTGTATTTTTAATGATTCAAAAACTAGAATTAAAATCGTGCCAATAAAAGCAGAATACAGAACGTATACTTAATACTTTAGAGCGATAGATTAAAATATTAATCATACGTAATACTTAACATACGGTTTATTTGATAACAATTTTGCTATAAACAAATTTTCCTTCCATCCACATAATTGCATATTAAAATTTCAATAAGTATGCATTTACTAATACTTATACAATTTTCAGTACTTTTATATAGTTGTGGTAGTAAGAGAAATATTCATAGATAATATAAAATTTATTTTTGTTTGCATATAAAAAAATATACACATACATATACATATACATATACATATACATATACATATACATATACAAGAAAAAAAGAAAACTTATAAACATGCACTAGCATGCACTTAAAAGAATTTGTCATACATATGTCAAACACATACATAAATGATATATGTATATAACATTGTATATGTGTATTTATTTTAAAGTGCGTGTGTGTGTATGTGTGTTTATATATGGATCTGTGTAACCATATAACTTATTGTCATTTGACACACTTTTAACTGAATGTATGATGAGGCAAAAACACAAGAAGAAAAAAAAACAAAGTAGAGCAAATAGGAAAACAAAAATAAAAACAAAAAAGATGAAACCAAAAATAAAATATAAATAAAGTAAGTGGCCACACACACGTCAGACAATATGTTTAGGTACAGCAAAGATCTTCTGGGAAAAAAACAGCTCTGCTCCCTTAACACAATTATGTTCTAGAGCGGAATAGGTCACCACCACAAGTATATATATTCTTGCATCAAATGAAAATCTGAGTCGATTTAGCGCTGTCCGTCTGTTAATCTGTTGTTGGCAAGCTGACAACCATAATAATTGACGAGTTCAATGAAATTTGGCACGAAAAGTTTTCTATTTAAAATCGGCAAAATCGTTTCAGTATATTAAAATATATAGACCGATAACTGACATTTATATATGTATATGTACGAAGTAAAACCTGTTTATTTCCCACAAATTTATGGTGCACAGTATTGAAGATTCGGTATGGTCACACATTTATTTATTTAAGGATACTGTATGATTTATGTAAGCAGTGTTTATGTGTGTGTTGCTGATACACTCATTACACTGTTAAGTTTCTAAACCAGAATGACTCTGAACTAAAACTAACCTAATGAATACTTTATAGTATTTTTCTTATAGTTTTTATTTTTGTTTATCTAAGTTTTCTTAGTTGACACGTTCTAAAAAATCTTTGCAACTGTGACACTTTTTAGAAAAAAAGAATAATAATTTATGAATATTTCTTTTAATTAATTAAAACTTAAGTGTGTCATAAAATACATATTCAGCTATTTTACAAAGATGGTCTTTTAATAGAAAGAAAAGAAGTTCAAAAGATTCCTGTTTCCCATCGGAGACAAACTCTTCACTTTTTACGAAAGTGGTCATAATAAAGGTCCTTTATAATTATAAAGCAAAACCCAACATCCACCTTTACAATGTCAGCATAATTTAATCTTTATGTTGTATGGAAAAACTATTGTTTATTTGATGTAAATAATTTTGTTCGCTAGAGGTAAAAATTATTTACTTCATCTAAATATTATTTAACCATGTATGTAATGTAAATAATAATCAACTGAAAGTAAACATTGTTTAATCGCTGTATATAATTGAAATTATAATAATTATTTGATGTAAAGTATGTAATGTATACTTCCCAATGTAAACTTTTTCTTTCAAATAAAAAACTATTGTTTACCTCATAGAAACCATTATTTATTTGATGTCAAATTATGTCTATTTTATGTAAACAAAATTTTACTGGAATCTGTGAACTAATAGTACCATACATCTATCCATAATTGTATACCGAAATTATTTACACTATGTAAACTATTCTTCATTCGACGTAAAATATAATCATTTTTATGTATTTAACTTTTAAGTTTAGTGAAGACGTAAAACTAAATAAAAAATTCGAATTTTTATTAAAAATGAAACTTTTTATAATTTAAACGTATTAAAAACTATAAGTGAATAATGTTAATTTTTAACGAAAATCTAAATTTTAATGTAAACTTAGATTTTTAGTCAAATAATGATTTTTTTAGAAAAACCAAGTGAATTTTAAGTAATAATGTGAATTTTTTAGTAAATTTCTTGGTTTTTAATCAAAACTATCCAAATTAGAGAAATCTGTCCAAGTTAAATGTTTTTTTAGTTATTTTGTATTTTTGTGATTTTTAAAGAATTTTTTTCTTTAGTGAAAATTTAAATTTTTTATTGAAAAATTAAAATTTTTGGTTAAAGCCTTTTACGAAATTCTTTTACCGATAATGTTAATTTTTAAAGGAAATATTAATTTTTAGTGAAAATATGAATTTTTGTGAAAATGTGAATTTTTGGTGAAAATATAAATTTTTGGTGAAAATATGAATTTTTGTGAAAATGAGAATTTTTAGTGAAAAATTGAATTTTTAGTGAAAATGCGAATTTTTAGTGAAAATGCGAATTTTTAGTGAAAATGCGAATTTTTAGTGAAAATGTGAATTTTTAGTGAAAATGTGAATTTTTAGTGAAAATGTGAATTTTTAGTGAAAATGTGAATTTTTAGTGAAAATGTGAATTTTTAGTGAAAATGTGAATTTTTAGTGGAAATGTGAATTTTTAGTGAAAATGTGAATTTTTAGTGAAAATGTGAATTTTTAGTGAAAATGTGAATTTTTAGTGAAAATGTGAATTTTTAGTGAAAATGTGAATTTTTAGTGAAAATGTAAATTTTAAGTTAAAATGTGAATTTTTAGTGAAAATGTGAATTTTTAGTGACAATTTGAATTTTTAGTGAAAATTCGATTTTTTGGTGAAAATGTGAATTTTTAGTGAAAATTTGAATTTTTAGTGAAAATTTGAATTTTTAGTGAAAATTTGAATTTTTAGTGAAAATTTGAATTTTTAGTGAAAAATTGAATTTTTAGTGAAAAATTGAATTTTTAGTGAAAAATTGAATTTTTAGTGAAAATGCAAATTTTTAGTGAAAATGTGAATTTTTAGTGAAAATGTGAATTTTTAGTGAAAATGTGAATTTTTAGTGAAAATGTGAATTTTTAGTGAAAATGTGAATTTTTAGTGAAAATGTGAATTTTTAGTGAAAATGTGAATTTTTAGTGAAAATGTGAATTTTTAGTGAAAATGTGAATTTTTAGTGACAATTTGAATTTTTAGTGAAAATTTGAATTTTTAGTGAAAATTTGATTTTTTAGTGAAAATTTGAATTTTTAGTGAAAATTTGATTTTTAGTGAAAATTTGATTTTTTAGTGAAAATTTGAATTTTTAGTGAAAATTTGATTTTTTAGTGAAAATTTGAATTTTAGTGAAAATTTGATTTTTTTAGTGAAAATGTGAATTTTTAGTGAAAATTTGAATTTTTAGTGAAAATTTGAATTTTTAGTGAAAATTTGAATTTTTAGTAAAAATGTGATTTTTTTGTGAAAGTTTGAATTTTTTGTGAAAATTTGAATTTTTTGTGAAAATTTGAATTTTTTGTGAAAATTTGAATTTTTTGTGAAAATTTGAATTTTTTGTGAAAATTTGAATTTTTGTGAAAATTTGAATTTTTTGTGAAAATTAGAATTTTTTGTGAAAATTTGAATTTTTTGTGAAAATTTGAATTTTTAGTGAAAATATTAATTTTTGCTAAAGTAGTGAATTTTTAAGTAAATTTCAGATCGAAAAACAAATTATAATTTGAAAGTGAAATAGTGAATTTTCTCAACGAAGGAGAATTTTGAATTTTATTGTAAAATTTTACCTCACAGTGAAAAGGTAAATTTTTAGTGAAATATTGGAATTCCTACAGTTCCCTTCGTCACTGTGGTGGAGGAGGATTGTAAGGCCCACTACTGCTTGTAAGACCAGGTTGGGTTTGTTGAAGAAAAAAAATAAAATAATTTTAGTACGCAACTTTTTCTGGTAACTTATTTTAGAGAAATTAACAATTTATTCAATTGTTTGATATTTAACATCGATCTCACTCTTTATATTGTGTGAATTTCATTTAAAAAGTTAACCCTAATATTTCACTCAAATGAGGACCCCCCTAATTTACACATATATAAATATCATTCTGATACAATATAGTTTAAGGCATAAAAAATAAGCTGAAGGAAAAGGATACTCTCTATTATAAATCTTTATAATAAACAAAGAAGAAAAAAACAAAAAGGGAAGAAAGTGTTGCCATAGTGAAAAAATTACGCCTTAAAAAAGAAAACAAAATGCATAAGAAAGAATCTGCTTCATTCAATCTCAATGAATGAACGAGTATTGCTTACATGCCTCAAAAGTATGGTTGCACACATGTAAATATATATATACACATACACAAACAGAGATATTCATTGACACACACACATTTACAAGTTTTCTTTATACAAAATCATAAATAAAGACAAAAAGTTTGGTTGAGAAATAATAAGACTGACAGCTGTTAAGGGTTCTTATGAGGGAACTTTGTTTTTTTTTCTTACGCTCTTAAGTTTTTTGTTATTGTTGTTGTTGTTGTTTTTAAAGGATAAGTGGCACTACTTTTCATAAGGAAAAAATAATAATAATGTCAGCAATAAAAAGGAAAAGTGTGATAGAGAGACAAAAACAGAAAGAAAATGTGAAAAAGAAAGTGTATGATTTTGAATAAATTGTTATTTCAGTTTATTTCAGCTAAAAATTACAACAAAAGAAAAAAGCGACCTCATCATTTCTTTTGTTTGATTAAAAGTATGTGATTTTGTGACCAGTTAACCTAGAAATCTTTTTTAGTTTGGAGGACGGTAAAAAAAATTTAATTTAATTAATTTTTTATATTTAAAATTATATTTGTCCATTTTTTCTAGTTATGAAATCCCGATTTTATTTATAAAATTATTATAGAGTTTGATCACGTTTTTTTGTTATTGTTGTTATTTTTTTCTTATATTTTTATTATGATTTGTTGTTAATCTTAACATTCCTTTTGTTGTTGTATTATGGTTCTGCCTTTAGGGAATTGTAAATGTCTCATTAAAACTTGATTACGTACACAAAAGTTGTATTTAAGTCCGTAGTTTGGGAGGTTATTATTAATGAAAAGGCAGCTTAAGACCAAAATTGGAATTTCCTTTAATTTTACCCAATCGACAATAAAATTTGTAAAGCAAACAAATTATAAGAATAAAATAGCATAAAGGGGAACGGGGTGAGTTCTCTGATCTAATCGATGCAATAACTGGGTTAAATTTCCCTGAAATAAATTAAACAGTTAAACTAAAGATTCTAAAGTAACAGAATTATTTCCAAAAAATAAGTACGTATACTTGATATTAAGCTGATAGAAAAATATTAAAATCAATCATACGCACATGCAACATTGTTTAAGAACATGTTTAGATTGCAATGCAATGCAACACAGTTAACTTTATTAGTCTCTATATTATTATTGAAATGGGTGGATAACTTTTGTTGTTGATTGCCTCCATAAAACAATCCGGCATTATATAAGGAGTGAGATCGAAAAATTCTTAACATAAATATATGTTAATTATTAGTAAAATTTACAAAAAAAACTTGTATCTCTTTCGGAAACCCTTCCATTAACGTTTTTGTAGTACTTTATGCCACGTTGCTCTAACAGGTAGTCCATCTCCGTATTAAATCTACCACACTTTTGGACACTTTTTTGGACTGTAGAATTAAACATACTTTTTCTCTTGCTTTAGCTCCGGGCAGTTTGGAGGATTTGCCTCTTAGTACAAATAAAATATTTAAAAATATTAATATTAGTGGACACATTGTTATGCGTTTTTTTAACATTTCTTGATGTATATTGATATGATTGGCATATTCTGAAACATTCACTCGAGCATCAGCCCGGAAATTGCGAAAAATCTGCCAGAACATACGTTTTGCTCATAATTTTCATAATTTTTATATGCACGTTTATTTGGTCACTCATTTTAGACAGATTAACAATACATGAATTTGTTTGGCATTAAATATAAAAACTAACAAGTAATGATCAATGCGTGTTAAAATTGCTCGATCTCATTCTTTTTACATTTACCTCATGAGATCATAAATGAATTGTATGAAATTTAAATAAATAATGTTAATTAATTCCTGAGATGACCAAATTTTAAGGATAACAGAATATGCCCTTAAATGGCTGGTGACTTGTAATTTGTGAAATCAACGCGAATTCAGCTTGGCTGTAGTCATGCTTACTTTTATTAAAATGTCTTTCACAATTCAAAAGTTATAGAATTATTTCCATAAAAATATGAATGCGTATACTTGATGTCCAGCTGATAGAAAAAATTATTCAAATTACTCATACGCCAAGTTCTACTAAAATTTGTTTATAACGAGCTGCTGTAATATTGCTTAAAGCTTTGACATAATTTCCTGTTAAGAAATTTATGTTGGTTTTGTTGATTTTTCCGCCAATTTGAGCAGATTTTATTTGCTAATTAATTAGAAAATTACACAAGAATCCTGTTTGAAGTTTATTTAGCTCCAGGGCAGTAATATATTATGTAATCAGTGCCAAATTTTGAAAACAAATACAGGGAACATAAAAAATATAATTATTAAAAATTTATTAAAAAAAAGTGTCTCTTAGTCTCTTTTTGATAGACTTTTAATCATTCACATACAAATACACATTTATTTGATTCTTGTGATTTTTATGTAATGTTTTTTGTGTGTTTCATTCTCATATTTATTTTGTTTAACATTTTGTTATTTTTATTTATTTTCTCTTCTCTCGTTTTTTTCTTGATATATGACGTTTTTATTTTATTTCTTATTTTTATTTTTAATGTTTAATCATTAATTACATTCATATACACATGTTTGGACATGTGATTGCCACAACTTTATATTTTATGTTTTCTGTTTCAGTTTCTCTTTATACCCTACACCACCGTTGGTGGTTGAGATATTTTGCATTTGTACAGGATTTGAAACGATGTAACGAATCGGTTTATTTTTCCTCATTTTTCCCATACAACCCCCTTCCCACTATCACTCTGAAGGACTTAAATCTCACATATTCATTGGTACTGTAAAAAGAATTAGTTAAACTAAGATCAATATCCCGACATTTACGAGGGTCGATACATAACTTC
Source organism: Cochliomyia hominivorax (assembly GCA_004302925.2). Classification (NCBI taxonomy): domain Eukaryota; kingdom Metazoa; phylum Arthropoda; class Insecta; order Diptera; family Calliphoridae; genus Cochliomyia; species Cochliomyia hominivorax. The sequence goes on along the minus strand of PYHX02000038.1, from coordinate 13,593 downwards.
TTCTGCTTGCCACCTAAAGCCTCCCGAAAAAATCTTTTAAAATGCGCAAATCCCAAATAAATGCAAACACTAACATAACACACAACACTCTGAACCAAAATTAGAAATTACATAAATACGAGGGTCGTTCATTAATTTCTGAAAGCTACCATTTTTAACAAATAATGTGGTGTACGGCATAAATTAGTCGGTCTTGACCAACTATAATTTCTTACTTGTTTTTTCTTCAGCTTTATTTGATTGTGTGTTTTTCTTTTCATTTCAGTTCCTCAACTCTGACCCTTAATTTTATATTAAATATTTCTTTTCTTTAAATACATTTTCCTGTAACCACCTTAAGTTGCTTGTGCTTAAAATTAAATACTCTGGGGGTATTTGGCAACAAATGTAGGCGGATAAGAGTGGCAATGTAAATGTGCAGGAGGCTGTTTAAGAGGCGTAGCTAAAATATCTGTCTCAAATACACTCAATCGAAAAAGACTGGGATGCCTTTTCAAGGAATAACTTTTCTTGTTGTCTTCTTCTACGTCTCTGCTATTTTTACATTTTCTCATTCATTATTAAATTGACCTTTTGTCGTGGTTTCTTTATTGTACTCGGATGTACTTGAGCCATAAAAAAGGAAAATTATGAATAAACTTTTATTTCTTTCGTTTTTATTTCATTTTATATTTAATGATAGCAAAACTTAAGAAAATTGCTGTAGTGACCACATGAATAAATAATAAATTTTATTCATTTTTTTATTTTTTTATATTTTTTACCTTTAATTTAAAAGAAAAAATTATAAAATGAAACAATAATTCAGTTGAGGTGGAAAATGAAAGAAGCAAAATGCTGTAAGTGATAAGAAAAATGTTTAAGAAAATGAAGACCAGAATGAGGAAAGAAAATTGTAGTGAATTACAACTGAACCAGAATTGAAACTAAACTAGAAATGAATAAAAAAAAATAAACTAAATGAAATTTAAATAAGAACCGGAACCAGAGCTGAACTAAAACTGAACTAGAGTTAAACTAAAACTGAACTAGACTTGAACTGAACTCCACTTGAATTAAAACTGAACTAGAACTGAACTCGAACTGAATTAAAACCGAACTAAAACTGAACAAGAACTAAACATGAACTGAACTAGAAGTGAACTAGAACTGAACTAGAACTGAACATGAACTTAACTAGAAGTGAACTAAAACTGAACTGGTACAGAATTATAACTGAACCAGAACTGAACTCGACTTGAATTTAAACCGAACTAAAACTGAACTATAATTGAAATAGAACTAGAACTGAACTAGAATTGAATATGAACTTAACTAGAAGTGAACTAAAATTGAACTAGAACTGAACATGAACTTAACTAGAAGTGAACTAAAACTGAACTAGAACCGAACTAGAACTGAACATGAACTTAACTAGAAGTGAACTAAAACTGAACTAGAACCGAACTAGAACTGAACATGAACTTAACTAGAAGTGAACTTAAACTGAACTAGAACTGAACATGAACTTAACTAGAAGTGAACTAAAACTGAACTGGTACAGAATTAGAACTGAACCAGAACTGAACTCGACTTAAATTTAAACCGAACTAAAACTGAACTATAATTGAAATAGAACTAGAACTAAACTGGATTCAAGTTTGAGCTAGAACTTGGGCTGTAGTGAAGTAAAACCTAAACATGAAAATTGTGTACCATGGGTGAACCAATGAATAAAATGAAATCGAATTTGACTTAAACCGAATATATAATTTTTAATTTGTTCTCAAATAGTGACACACACCCAGTGACAAGCAGTTTTAGAAAATATCCCTACCATTCACAAAACCATCAATAACCACTAATTATCTCCCTTTATTCCCAGTGACATCGAAAGCAAATTACTATTTTAAATTATTTATTTAAATAATTGTTTACTACAGAAAATAAAAAAAACAAAATATGTTAAAATCCAAAATAAAATTTTCAATTAGACTCATTTAAAATTCTCCTTTTTTTCATTAATTAACGAAATAAGAGAAATTACTCCCTTTTTTCATTGGACGTTTGTATAAATTAAACAATCGCAAGTAATTAAATGGAATTGTAATTTATTTAATTTAAATAAACTTTACAAATAATCATTATACACTCACGCATACAATTGCATACACCAAATGCACATACATTTATTATCAGCTATTTTTATGTCTGTGTATGTGTGATTTCCCATTTATTTTATTTGAAATTTTGTGGCGCATTTTTATGACATTTTGGGGGGTGTCAGTGGTTTTGATTGGTGGTCAGATGTGTGACGCTTGTTGGTGAGTGTTGATGTCACTTGTAATTATTTTAAAATGTCACGTTAAATTCTATTTATTTATATTTTTTTCTTATTTAATAATATTTTTTGCTGGCATTTTATTATTATTATTTTTTGCTTTTGTATATTAATTATAAGCTTATTAACATATAAAATCATAATAATACACATTATGCAAATTTTATATTTATTTTTATATTTGTTTATTTGTATTATTTATTCATATATATGTAATAATGTGTGTTGTGTGAGTGTGTGTTATCAATTAATTTCCTAGAAAATTATATAAATAATTATTCTTTTATTTTTATAGAAATAATAACTGATAGACAGATATTAATTTTAATTTCATTAAATTATTTGTTTAATGTCAAATTCTATTTATTTAATATATGAATTATTTTTTTTTAATGGACTTCAGATTATAATAGTTATTTATCAACTGAGAAAAAATTAAAGCAGCTGAGAAGTTTAGTTTAGTTCTAGTTCAGTTCTAGTTCAGTTCTAGTTCGCTTCTAGTTCATTTCTATTTCAGTTCTAGTTCAGTTCCAGTTCGGTTCTAGCTCAGTTCTAGTTCAGTTCTAGTTCAGTTCTAGTTCAGTTCTAGCGCAACTATAGTTCAGTTCTAGTTAAGTTCTAGTTCAAGTTCAGTCCAAGTTCAGTCCTAGTTCAGTTCCAGTTCAGTTCAAGTTCAGTTTCAGTTCAGTTCTATTTCAGTTCTATTTCAGTTCTGTTTCAGTTTTAGTTCAGTTCTATTTCAGTTCTATTTCAGTTCTAGTTCAGTTCTAGTTCAGTTCTAGTTCAGTTCTAGTTCGCTTCTAGTTCATTTCTATTTCAGTTCTAGTTCAGTTCTACTTCAGTTCTAGTTCAGTTCTAGTTCAGTTCTATTTCAGTGCTATTTCAGTTCTGTTTCAGTTTTAGTTCAGTTCTATTTCAGTTCTAGTTCAGTTCTAGTTCAGTTCTATTTCAGTGCTATTTCAGTTCTAGTTCAGTTCTAGTTCAGTTGTAGTTCAGTTCTAGTTCATTTTTATTTCAGTTCTAGTTCAGTTCTAGTTCAGTTCTAGTTCGCTTCTAGTTCAGTTCTATTTCAGTTCTATTTCAGTTCTATTTCAGTTCTAGTTCAGTTCTAGTTCAGTTCTAGTTCAGTTGTAGTTCAGTTCTAGTTCATTTTTATTTCAGTTCTAGTTCAGTTCTAGTTCAGTTCTAGTTCAGTTCTATTTCAGTTCTAGTTCAGTTTTAGTTTACTTCTAGTTCGCTTCTAAATTAGTTGTAGTTCAGTTCTAGTTCAGATCTAGTTCAGTTTTAGTTCAGCTCTAGATCAGCTCTAGTTCAGTCTAAACTTAGGTTCCAGTTAAGGCTCTGATTTAGGTTCTTACTCAGTTTTAACTGAGTTCTAGTTCAGATTCTAGTTCGCATTGTAGTTTTATTTTTGGTTCAGATTCTAGTTCAGGTACTGGCTCACACAACCAGAACTAAAAGGTAACTGAACTAAAAGAGGAACTAGAACTAAATTGCTCTTGAATTCCCAAACCTTTTTTAATCTTCTTTTTCTCTTTTTCTTTTCAATTGTAAAAAAAGCAGACTAAAATTTTTAATATTTTATTTAAAGAATATTATTTTCGCATTTTTTCTCCTTTTTCATGTATTTTGATTGAAACAAATGATGACAAATAAAGCAAAGCATAGTTCTTCATGCTTTGTGCTCATGTATATTTATCCTGTACACACACATACGGTTACTGTAACACAAACACATAATAAGCAAACTCAACATACAATTGAATTCTCATATATTTGTCTTCTTATTTAAGTCCTTAAGGAGTAAACAATGCATCAAATCAAATATTTCATTCAACCCACAGAATCCTTCCAGATGAAATCAACCAAACACAATTTACACAAATTCTAGTATTTTAAATTTTCTTACTCTTGCAACCGTAACCTGCAACATTTCTAACAAATGTATTTTAAAAAAATCGAAAAAAAAAACATTTTAAATGTGTTTCAAGTTTATTTTCATTTTTTCAGTTTCTAACACATTTTCAATCATTCATTCATTCATTTATTCAGTTTATTTGATCACATGTAACCACCATCAGTTTTTCAAATAGATTTAAATTCCAACATTTTCCTTTATTTTCTACTATTTTCTTTATTCATTCAATAGTTTCAACAGGACTTTTCTATTCTTTATTTTATTCTCTCTCTCAATCCTTTTCTAAAGATAACTTATTGTCTTGTTTGATAAAACTGTCGTTAGACATGGTAACATCATACATCATTACTGCAACATGAATAAATGTTAAAGGAAAAAAACATATTTGTTCTTTTATCCATACACATACACACACAATTACATGAATATTTATATACAAAATAATATAGAAAACGTACTTGACCAATTTGATGTAGTTTAAAGAATTTTTTTGACTCATGTCCTGTCATGAAGTAATACATGCTGGTCGTCTATTCCATTTTGATTTTCTTTTTTTAAGTAAAACTTAGAAAAGTTGGAGAGGAGAACAATTGATCCTGAATTTTTAAAAATTGAATATTTATCGCTTTTTAATATTTAGACGTAAATTTTTTTAACCTTTAAAATGACGAAATTTTCTGACTTTATTTTAGAGAAAATTTTTTATAGATTTTAACTTAATAAACACTCGATTAAAGAAAAATTTTGTCAAAAAAATTCTTTTAAGAGAAAACTTTCTAAATAATTCTCTTAAGAGAAAATTTTCTAAAGAATTTTCCTAAGAGAAAATTTTCTAAAGAATTCTATTAAGAGAAAATTTTCTTAGAAGAAATTTTTCTAAAAATTTCTCTTAAAGAAAATTTTCTAACAAATTCGCTTAAGAGAAAATTTTCTAACAAATTCTCTTAAGAGAAAATTTTCTGACAAATTCTCTTAAGAGAAAATTTTCTAACAAATTCGCTTAAGAGGAAATTTTCTAAAAAATTCTCTCAAGAGAAAATTTTCTAAAAAAATCTCTCAAGAGAAAATTTTCTAAAAAAAATCTTTCAAGAGAAAATTTTCTAAAAAAATCTCTCAAGAGAAAATTTTCTAAAAAAAAATCTCTCAAGAGAAAATTTTCTAAAAAAAAATCTCTCAAGAGAAAATTTTCTAAAAAAAAATCTCTCAAGAGAAAATTTTCTAAAAAAATCTCTCAAGAGAAAATTTTCTAAAAAAAATCTCTCAAGAGAAAATTTTCTAAAAAAAATCTCTCAAGAGAAAATTTTCTAAAAAAAATCTCTCAAGAGAAAATTTTCTAAAAAAAATCTCTCAAGAGAAAATTTTCTAAAAAAAATCTCTCAAGAGAAAATTTTCTAAAAAAAATCTCTCAAGAGAAAATTTTCTAAAAAAAATCTCTCAAGAGAAAAATTTTCTAAAAAATTCTCTCAAGAGAAAATTTTCTAAAAAATTCTCTCAAGAGAAAATTTTCTAAAAAATTCTCTCAAGAGAAAATTTTCTAAAAAATTCTCTCAAGAGAAAATTTTCTAAAAAATTCTCTCAAGAGAAAATTTTCTAAAAAATTCTCTCAAGAGAAAATTTTCTAAAAAATTCTCTCAAGAGAAAATTTTCTAAAAATTCTCTCAAGAGAAAATTTTCTAAAAAATTCTCTCAAGAGAAAATTTTCTAAATAATTCTCTTAAGAGAAAATTTTCTTCCAAATTCTCTTAAGAGAAAATTTTCAAACAAATTTGCTTAAGAGAAAATTTTCTAAAAAATCTAAAGAATATTTTCTAAAAATTTTCTAACAAATTCTCTTAAGAGAAGATTTTCTAAAAAAAAAAACTTCTAAAGAATATTTGCGACAAAATTTCTAAAAAATTCACTTAAGAGAAAATTTTCTAAAAAATTCTCTTAAGAGAAAATTTTCTAAAAAATTCTCTTAAGAGAAAATTTTCTAAAAAATTCTCTTAAGAGAAAATTTTCTAAAAAATTCTCTTAAGAGAAAATTTTCTAAAAAATTCTCTTAAGAGAAAATTTTCTAAAAAATTCTCTTAAGAGAAAATTTTCTAAAAAATTCTCTTAAGAGAAAATTTTCTAAAAAATTCTCTTAAGAGAAAATTTTCTAAAAAATTCTCTTAAGAGAAAATTTTCTAAAAAATTCTCTTAAGAGAAAATTTTCTAAAAAATTCTCTTAAGAGAAAATTTTCTAAAAAATTCTCTTAAGAGAAAATTTTCTAAAAAATTCTCTTAAGAGAAAATTTTCTAAAAAATTCTCTTAAGAGAAAATTTTCTAAAAAATTCTCTTAAGAGAAAATTTTCTAACAAATTCTCTTAAGGCAAAATTTTCTAACAAAATTTTCTTTAACAAAAAATTTTATAAAAGTTTTTCTTTAAGAGAAAATTTTTAAAATTTCAATTTAATTTTTTTATTTTTAAAAAATTTTACTTAAAGAGAAAATTAAAAAAAAAAAATCTTAAAAAAAATTAATAGAAAATTTTATAAAAAAAGACATTTTTCTGAAAAAAGTCTTTTAAGTACCATTATTTACAAATGTTTTTTTTTTAATAAATTATTTAACAAAAATTTTCGTATAGAAAATTTCTCTAGAAAAATTTCTCTTACAAAAGTTTCTCTCAAACAGAAATTAAAATCAAAAATTCCTTCAAAATTTCCCTTTAAGAAAAGTTTTTCAAAATTTATAAAATTTTTGTAAGAAATTTAATAAAATTTTATTTTTAAGTGATAATTTCCTAAAAAAAAAGTTATTTAAAAATGTGCTCTCAAACAGAAATAGTAAACGAAATTCTTAAGCAAAAATTATATATATAAAAAAATGTCCTCTTAAAAAAATTTATTATACAATTTCTCTTAAAACTTGTATGGAATCTTCTTTTTAAAAGAATTTTCCAGGAAATAATGTTTTAAAGAAAAAATTGCAAAAAATCTTTGATTAATTTATTTAAATTTTTTAGGAATTCTTATTGGTTCAATTAATTGACTTTTTTGAAAATTTGATTTTCTATAATTATTAATTTTTTACTAAAAACTTTGAAAATTTGGTGAAAATTTTGATTTTGGTGAAATTTAAAATTTTTAGAAATTTAGAATTTTGTGAAAAATGTTTTTGAAATTGTTTTATTTTTTCTTTGCAGAAATTTCTTTTAAACGAAATTTCTTTTAAAAGTTTTTTTGTAGAAAAACTAAATAAAAGTTCTACACACCCACAAGTAAAACATTTCCATGCATACATTTATTACTACTCATGCATTCACTTACATATTCATTTATTCATCTGTACTTACTCATACGAATAAAACACATATATAGATACATACATACATACATACATACATACATACATACATACATACATACATACATACATACATACATACATACATACATACATATATACATACATACATACATACATACATACATACATACATACATACATACATACAAACATACGTACATACACACGTATATAATGTTATAACGGAAGTATTGATAAAGCAATCATAATACACACATACACTTACACAAATATTGTTTATTTTGGGATGGTGAGAAGAGAAAGAGAGTGAAAGTGTGTGTGTGTTTGATTAGAAGAAGATGGGAGTGTATTTGGTTAACACTGTGATATTCATTGTCTTCCAATGCATTCATTTAAATAGATGTCTCTCTGTGAGAGTAATAAATGGTTTCCTGTTTTTATGCAAAAACAAAAATAGTTGCAGCATATTTACATTAATCTATGGACACAAAACTACAAATGAGTTTATTTAATTTGTTGTTTCTTTGTGAAAACATTTCTTTTGTTTGAATCAACAAATATTGTTAATTTGTTTGTTGTTGATTGAAAAATTATAGGAAAAAGTTTTGTTTTCTTTTAATTTATTTATCAAGAATTCTTGTATTAAAATTTCAAAAACAGAATGAGACTAATTAGGAATCTTAAAGGGGACAAATAAGGAATATTGGACAAAAGAAGATTGTGGTGATAATTTTTAAAATGGACATATTAAAAGCAGTTTTATCACATTATACCTAAATTATTTTCTACTTTTCATCAGTATTTTCTAAATTGCGTATGATAAATAATTTTAACTTGTATTCTTAAAGGAGTTTTTGGAATAAATTCTACAGTTATTGAACTGTATAATACATTTTTATAAAATTTTATATAATCAGAGCTGAACTGTTTTTGAAATGATTTTGAGAAAAAGAGTCCCTTACCTGGCCAGGTGGATAATGTGTGAACCTTCAAATTGAGTTCTCTTTTTTCATTTAATAAGAGTCTTTAGGAATTTTTCGATCTCAGTTCTTAACATACAAAAAATGTATAAAAATGGTAAATAAAAATTAATTTTCTTTCCTAAAACAACTTAACTACGTTTTTTTCAGAAATTATCAATCTTCATGTCATAATAATTGTTAAGGTACCAAAAACATGAATCCAATCTAACTTAGACAATTTAGACATCCTCTAACCAAATTAGGTTGTGATCATAAAATGAAGGCCAATATTGGAATAGCGCCCACTCCCTTTCACATCCTCTATCAATCTATTTTTCTCCAATTAAACTTCACAAGACCTTATGATTGCAAAATTATAAAATTATTTTCAAAAAAATATATTCAATTATTTCCTACGTATGATTAATATTTAAATTCTCCACTATTAATATTAATCATACGCCTTATCTTTTCATATCTTTAGTTACATCTATCCAGAGCTTCACCTTTCAAATCATAATTTCCATATTAAACACTTGTCTCTTTTTCTTGTCACAAAATCAAATCAAAAACAAAAAATTGAAACTTAAAACGTTCACACCTTTTTTCTACAAAAAAAAACAACTTTTATTTTTACATACCTCCAGTTATTCCAATAGTTCTTCTTTTACTTCCTTTCCCATTCTAGACATTAACTTAAAGTTTTTTGTTGTTGTTGTAATGTAAAAAAAGGTGGAAATGACAAGTTGACATTTCAAACTTACGCTTCATTTTTATTTAAAACTGAAAAAAAAAGAAACTCAGTTTAAAAAGAAAGATAAAAATCGTGTTTTTAGAAGTTTTTTTTTCTCTATTTTACTCATCATTTAAGTTGGACAATTTCCTGGCCACAACCACTAACACACAAAACTGTCAGAACGATTAGAAAGGTGTGGTGAGTTTTTAAGTAAAAATGTGTTTACAATAAAAGGACAAATAATAAATCAGAAATTCAAACAAAATTTTAAAAAAGGAGGTAAATATAAATAAATTATAGTTTATTATTAAAATTATTATTTTGGAAAAATATATTGATTTTATGCTCATTTGCATATTTTTCCAAAATTTTATTTTATAATGCTACTTTTTTGCCCACTACTGTTAATACATTAAAACTATTATCGAGTGAATAGCAAACAAATGTTTCCGAAGAAGCAAAAAATAAAACTGTAAAACAAGTAAAATTATATTTTCTTCATTTCTTCTACACTGGTGCGTATTTCTATAAACGCATTTATTTATTTTCTCTATTTTTTATCTTTCCTGTTCTTATGAACAAGTAAGGTTAAAATTACTATTTTGGTCTTGCTCTTCGCCTTATTCATGCGATTAAATCTTCCTCATGCTATTTTATGTGGAATATTTCTATGAACGCAGACGTAAAAGTGCTTTTAAAAATAAAATATTATAAATTTAGGTTTTTATATATAAAAATATATTTTTAATGATAAAATCTCAATTGTATTGCGGAAGCTTAAGGGAACTTTTTTGTCCGATCAAAAAAAGATCCAGATTATTTTGCTTCACAACTAAGGATGTTTCGCTGGAAAAATTGGAAAAATTCGCAAGAAAATGCCCGAAATAGGAGGCCCCTGACTCATACTAATGTTATTGGCATGATTTGTGCAAATGCTGTTCGGATGTCAAAACGGTGACAGTGATATGGTGGGTCAGCACTTTCTACAGTTGGCAAATCTAAAATATATTCTGTTCCAACAAATATTAATTGCACAATTTATAACGAACTCCTGGAAGAAACTCTTCTCTCTTTAAATGATGGAAAAATGGATGAAGATTGCATATTTTATCAAAATAATGCTGCAGTACATGTTTTGAAAGCAGTTTACATCATGGTTTATTGAAAACAGCATATCGTTTTTGGACTAGCCGGCTTGCAGTCCAGACGCAATAGGGAAATTATGGGGATACATGGCCTACAAAGTTAATTCACATAATGTCCAAATCAAAAGCATAACGAATTAAACAGAACTGAAACTAAAAATCAAGCAATTTTTTGAGGAAAATGATTCCGATCTTGTTAAAAAAATTGGTGAAATTTAAGTGCGTTTATAGGAAAATACCATTTAACTGGTATTTAAACTATAAAACAGAATAAATACAAATGAAGTTTCTAATTAAGAATTTTAAATGAAGTCTTAATTGATTTAATAAAAATATTATTTTTGATTCATTTGATCTAATTTTTAAGAAGAAGCACTTTGGGAAAGACGTAATGTGCGTTTATAGGAATATTAACCAGTATAGACTTTTGTCTTAAACTTGAACCTCAAAAACTTAAAAATAGGAATTTATCGAAATCTTTTTTTATAAAATAAGAATCGACGGAAACTTATTTATAAGTTAAGAGTTTGTTGGAAAATTTTCTACTAGATTACAAATTTATCGCATAACTTAACAGAAATTAAGAATTTCGAAACATTTCCGATAAATTAATAATTAATCAAGATATTTTCTCTAATCTTAGATTTGTCGACAATTTTCTATAATTATGGGTTTTATCAAAAAAATTTATCGATACTTTACCATAAATTTAAAAATTTATCGATAATTTATGGAATATTTTAAATTTCATATTTTAAAAAAAATTCCATAATTTAGGAATTTATTGCTGGAAAAGTGCTATTAATATATAAAAAATTATTAGAGAAATTTCTATAATTATGAATTCATCGAAAAATCTCCATAATTAGAAATTTTTTGCATAATTTTCTATTAATTAAGACTTTATTGACAACTTTCTCTAAATTATTTTTTTCTTTAGTTTTTCCTTAAATTAGCAATTTATCGAAAATGTTCTCTTAATTAAGAATTTTCGAAAGTTTGTTTCTACAAACTTAGAAATTTTCCAATTTCTTATTAAAATTGAGAGTTTTTTTGAAACTAAGAATTATAGCATAAAGAAATTTTTCTTTTAATATTTCATAAGTGACAATGACTATTAGACTATAATTAATCCCCATTTCTCTTAAGCCTTTTTGTCCTTATAATCCATTTATTATTATTTATCTAACAAATCCTTAGGAAATTATCTTAATTTCTGTTAAGAGTCCTGTTACTGTCTCTTTCATAAGCAGCAGCTTTTAACATTTCAAACTCTCAATTCAATTACTGACCAATATATATTGTGAATTAAAATTAATATGAAAATTCCTTTAATGCCAAAAAAAAACATATAAGAAGAGGGACATATTTTTATTTTTATTTTTGTAACTTCAAAACACTTAATAAGACGTACAAAATGCCGCAAATGAAATACGCTACAAAGTTTTTTCGTCAATGTATTTTTACAACTAAATAAAAAACCACATTACAGAGAATTGCTAAAAATCTACCAATATTTTTTACTTTACTAACAAAAAACCTTGAACCAATTCATATTTCTTATTGAATTTTTGTATCTCTGTTACGATGACGTTTTTTAGTGTTTAAGTGAATTGAAATTAAATTTTTTAGACTTTGTCATTTTGAATGTAACACCAATAAAAATGTCATCACCTCTATAAGAATTCATGGAAATTTTTCTTTAAATTAAAGAACTTTATCGAAAATTTTTAAAATTTATCGAATTTTTTTTTTTAAATTTATCGAAATTTTTTTTTTAATTTATCGAAATTTTCTTATAAAATTATCGAAAATTTCTTATAAATTTATCGAAATTTCTTATAAATTTATCGAAAATTTCTTATAAATTTATTGAAAATTTCTTATAAATTATTGAAAATTTCTTATAAATTTATCGAAAATTTCTTATAAATTTATCGAAATTTCTATAAATTTATCGAATTTCTTATAAATTTATTGAAATTTATTATAAATTTATTGAAATTTCTTATAAATGTATCGAAAATTTCTTATAAATTTAACAAAAATTTCTTATAATTTAACAAATTTCTTATAAAATTATCGAAAATTTTCTATAAATTTATAGAAATTTCTTATAAATTTAACAAAAATTTCTTATAAAATTATCGAAAATTTTCGTAAAATTATAAATTTATCGAATTTTTTTCTAAATTACAATTTATTGAAAATTTTCTCTAAGTTTCAAGTTACTCAAAAAATTTTTCTAATTGCAAATTTATCGAAATTTTCTCTAAATTAAATTTATCGAAAATTTTCTCTAAATTAAAATTTATCGAAATTTTTTTCTTAATTACATTTTCTCTAATTGCAATTTATCGAAAATTTTTCTAAATTACAAATTTTATCGAAAATTTTCTCTAAATTAAAAATTTATCGAAATTTTTTTTTAATTACAAATTTATTGAAAATTTTCTCTAAATTGCAAATTTTATCGAATTTTTTCTCTAAATTGCAAATTTATCGAAAATTTTCTTAAATTAAATTTATCGAATTTTTTTCTTAATTACAATTTATTGAAAATTTTCTCTAAATTACAAATTTTTCGAATTTTTTCTAAATTACAAATTTATCGAAAATTTTCTATCTAAAAAATTTACAAATTTATCGAAAATTTTCTTTAGTTTCAAATTAAAATGAAAATTTTCTCTAAATTAACAAACAAATTTATCGAAAATTTTCTTTAAATTACAATTTTATTGAAAATTTTGTCTAAATTACAAATTTCATGATAATTTTCTCTCTGTTACAAATTATTCGAAATTTTCTCTAAATTAGCAAATTTATCGAAAATTTTCTCTAAATTACAAATTTATCGAAATTTTCTCTAAATTGCAAATTTATCGAAAATTTTTCTAAATTACAAATTTTGTCGAAAATTTTCTTTAAATTATTTATCAATTTAATTGAAAATTTTGTCTAAATTACAAATTCATCGTATTTTCTCTCTGTTACAAATTATCGAAAATTTTCTCTAAATTACAATTTATCGAAAATTTCTCTTAAAATTACAAAATCTATCGCAATTTTCTTCTAAATTGAAATTTATCGAAAATTTTCTCTAAATTACAATTTATCGAAAATTTTCTCTAAATTACAAATTTATCGAAAATTTTCTCTAAATTAAATTTATCGAAATTTTCTTAATTACAAATTTTGAAAATTTTTGCTAAATTA
>PYHX02000037.1:0-28226 GCA_004302925.2 Cochliomyia hominivorax | reverse complement strand
AAGAATTCGGATAGATGAGTTATGCAATATTTAAAATATAGAAGGTTCTACACTATTTCTTACAGCTCTAATAAAAGGTCTATTTCTGAATATAACTTCATAGAACATAAATCTCATATTTGGTTTAAATAAAATAAAACGGTGATCGATGACAAATTTTTACGAAAGTCAGTTCATCAATTTCCACAGCTCCCATAGAAGCTCCCAGAACAAAAATCTTTATAAAATGTATAAATTATCGTATATGATCTCTACAACCGATAATATAGTTAAGGATATTTTTTTAATTACTCATTGTTATCCCAAAGAATATTTTCCTAACTTCATTTTGTGTAAAGAAGAACTTCAATTTGAGAACTCAAAAAATTAATTTTCCACCCTTTATGGAACAGGCTGCTATACAATAAACAACGGCTTAATTTTGAAGAGACATATTTCTGTCATAAAAAAATGAAATTAATGTATTCTCAAAATAGCCTTACATCAAAGTGTTAAAGTCGCATGTAGTCTGATTTGCTACAATCAAAAACATATACAGAATCGATATTGCTTCTTTATAACTCGCAGTTTGAGGGAAGAAATTTTTAAAACGAACTGCAAATGGATTGTGATTCGAAAACATTTTTCTGCAATTGGATGAAATTATGTTATACCTAAATATAGTTCATTGTTAGACAACTCTTTCAGAGCATATAGATTTTAACAGCAAAGGAAGAACTACGTTTTTGAAAAGAATACATAAAGAACAAATTCTGCAGCAAAGCGTATTTCATAAATGACATCTGCACCGACCAAACAAATGTAAAGGGTCCGAACTATTAGCAGATAATATCAAATTCTTGTCCACTCTTATCTAAAGAGTTTGACTAGTTTCACAATATATACCCGAGCAAGCACAAAATGTATTTCTGATCCTTTAAAGTTTTTGAATAATTTCATAATAGTCGATCATAACAGGTCTGATGAAATATATCCTTCTTATCGGAATTATGGGATTTAGATAGTTTACTAGTGTAAGGCCCCGTCTAGCACTCAGTCAAAGTTAAGTCTATAAATTTGCCAATTTATATCTTAATCCATATCCCAGTCTATAATCGATTCTTAACTCAACCTATAAATTCGTATAAAACTTAGTTTATAAATTAGTTTATAGCTCAGTTTATAAACCAGTGTAAAGCCAGTCTATTAACTAGTCTAAAAATCATATACAAGACCACATCCAAGTGTGTAAACTAGAATAAAGTCCAGTCTTAGCTCAACCAAAAAACTTTTCTGAAAATCATTATATAAATGAGTTAAGAGCCCTGACTATAACTATTCTAATATTGATTTCCTTAATTTTAAAAACTAAATCTGTCTCTCTCTAATTTTCCTTTAATATAAAGTTCAATCTTTATTTTTACTTTCAAATCATTGCAGAATTTGACCTTAATCTCTTTTTTAACTATTTTTCCAATTTCATCTTATTTTTTTTTTTTACTATACAAACAATTTATTTTAATATAACTAAAGTAAATAAATACTTTAGACAAAAAATAAAAAAAATCAAGAGAGTAACGAAATAAAATCACTTAAATATTTTCATTTTCAGTTCACTAATCTAAAATAACTAAATTTCAAAGTTAAATACATTACTAACATATTTGAACAAACATTTTATTGCACATGAAAAACACATATAAACAAATGAAATGAATATGGATGGTTGTGTTACATGTGTTTGGAGAAAAAAATCCTTTTTAGCATATAAACAGGTTATATACACTCCACAGATAGATTTCAGAGAGAAGAGAACTTTTTTTGGTAGAATGTTTTCTATTTTATTTGATATTTTATGTTTGTTTAAGGCCCAAACGAGAAAATTAAGTTGTAAAATTTCAATATTTAACACTTTTTTTCTCCCCTAAAATTTACGAACGTAAATGGAAATGAAATTAAGTGAGTGAGTGTGTTCAGAAGGATGAAGAGAAGATCATTAAGGGCAGAGAGAGAATGTTTATAAAGGAAACTAATTGGGTAAATTATTAAGAAATATTTTGATTTTAGAAGATTTCAGACTTAATTTAATCTAAACAACTTTTAGGAAATCGTAAATATTTTAATATTTCTAATCTGATCTCTTAATTTGTTTTATTGTCTCCATTATTTTCCATAACTCTGTAATTTCGTTTTCGGCAAGAAACACGTGCAAACACATAAAACAAATTTTATTATCTGCTCTTTAGCCAAAAAACTATGTCTATAGTCCTTTTTTATTTTTATGTCCTTAAATATACAACTACATTTATATGCGAGTTAAATAAATTAAGGTGAGTTGTGTGGATTATATTTATCTATCAACGAGGAGTGAAGTAAAAGTGAGGTTAATTTAACATTATCTGAGACACGAACTGGAATGAAAATATAATTATGTGAGGCTCTTTGTCCATTCGTTGATGTATTCCACATTAACCGAAATAAATTAAAATCGTCTTTATTATCCACTGAACTTTTACTCAAATGATGGAGATTTACGCAGATACTTGAAAGAGACACAAAATTAATAGATAAAATTCATAATAAAGTATTATGAATTTTATTTATAGAAATTTTAAGTGATTGCTCGAAATTCGACAGATTTAAAAATGCTCTCACTTCACTATATTATTCTCCTGACAAGACATTGGGTGTATCATAGGAAGTGTCCTATAGTTCCTTTACAAAAAGACTATCAGGTATACCGTAAGGATACAGTGTTAGTTTACTGTGCTCATTGGTCTGATGAAGTAGTGAAACGCTTATCATAGGACGATTGTTGGCATCAAGCAAAGTCCTTAGTGGCGATAATGAGATTGATCTTACAATTTAATTGTCTCCATATTATATTAACAATAATCAAGAAGAGATCAATTGAATTCGGTCTAGTTATTTTCCTATTTTAATAAGAATTTTTGTATTCAAACCGGCAAAATTGGTTCAGAAAAAAATGATTTTTTTTTATTTAAACTAAAAAAAATTGATCGAATTTGTAGTCAAAATTAAGCATATCCAAACATAGTATTTCCACTTTTTGATATTGTTATTTCCTTGAAGAATATTGTTATTGGATTCAATCTATAAAATGCTACATAGTACAGTCCTACAAAGGAGTCCTATAGTACAGTTTTATAAAGTATTCTGTACTCCAACATTAAACTATATAACATGGTCTATATAAAATCTATAAAATGGTCTATAGTCCAGTTTATAAGTAAGTCTGTAAATAGATCTATAAATTAAGTCTGAAAATCTGACTATAGTCCAGCCTATAAATTAATCTCTAGTTCAGATTGCAAATCTTTCTATAAACAAATCTATAGCGCAATTTGTAAACTAATCTATAGCTCAATGCATAAACTAGTCTATTACCCAGTCTATTAACAAGCTTAAAGTCTATTTAATAAAGTAGTCTATAGTTCATTCTGTAAAGTAGTATATAGAACAGTTATCTTTTTTTCGGAATTGTTTATCAAAATTTTCATCAACCCTCGTTTTCTTTTTTTGCACATGGATAATATAATAAAATTTTATATTCTAAGATAAAAAGCTAAAACATTCTATAAATTTAAGTATGGTTTGTTGTAATATCAAGACATATAATTTTTATGGTCCACACGATTTGTAGGATTTTTTGTCGGAAATAAATTGCTGATTATTTAAAAGTTCGCCTTAAGAACAAAAAGCGTTAAAGTTAAGGCTGACTCAAGGGGAAAAAATATTCTGAAAAATTTAGTTTTAGTGATTTTCAGAAAGATAGAAATCCGATTATAATGTAACTTAAGTACAAACAGTTTCTTCTTGTTATATGTGTAAGCTGAAGCAGGATATATATAATGGCCACTATATATTGATAATATCGTTCGATCACTTACGGACAACCCGTCAACTTTGCAACTTCAATTTTTCTAAAGTATGGTTATCGCTAGAAAGTGCTATTTTGTTTATGATATCAAATATTACAATTTAAATGAACAGAAAGACAAAATTACTTGTATTTAATTTTTAAAAACACATAATTCTGGATACGTCATAAAATTTTCCCCAGCTTCTCTTTTTATATACTTTTTTTCATAATTTTTATTATTTTATATTCAGAGAATTTTGTTTTACATATTACAGTTCAGTCTGAACAAATAACATTTAAAAATCGTTGCAAATAAAAAGTTTAAAAAACAACAACAAATAAATCTGTATTAACATCCTTTTTATGTACTTTTTACATTTTAACATTATTTTTATTATCCTCTTACAAACTCACCTGGTTGTTAAATTTATATCCTTGGGAGTCAATAGAGCATCGTTTATTTCCAACAATTAATATATCACCAGATTGAATTTCCGCCTCTCCTTCCCATGAAACCATCATGGCTGTACAATCTTTATCGGTTTTACAATTCTCTGGAGTCTATAAACAGAAAAGAAGATGATAAACCAACTGAATTTAACAAAAAAAACATAAAAACTGAATTAAGTTAAAAAAGTAAAAATGAATCCAAATAATCATTAAAGTTTTACACAAAACGAATTGTATATGATTATAGAATTTTAACATAAATATAGTGCTTTTTTTAATAAATAAATAAATATCCTTAATAATATTCAATTTTTTTATTGTGTTTACTTAACCCTTTGGGCGGTGTTACATAAAAAAGGTTATTTTATTTATTTACTAAAAACATTATTGGCCAAAAATAAGATGAGAAAAATATGTATAAAAACCAGGCGAAATAAGCAACACAAAGAAAAGTACAAATCCTTTACGTCCTACGTAACCTTTTTTTTGGATTATTCCTTTAATGTATGTAAGTTTGGATATGTTGTGCTACAAGATGGGGCGAGCAATTTAAGTTTGGGATCCCTGAATGAAACCTCAATTATAAATGTGCCAGAACTGAACTCAAACAGATCTAGAACTGACCTAAAACTGAACTAGAACCAAACTAGAATTGAATTTTAAATGAACTAGAAACTAAGTAGATCTTATTAGAATTCAAAGAGAATCTCACGGGAATTGAAGTAGAACTAAAGGAGAATCTGAACGAGAAACGGAAAGAGAATCTGAAAGAAAATCTGAACGAGAATCTAAACGAGACTCTGAACCAGAACCCGAAGGAATCTGAACTCAAAACTGAATTTGAACTGGAATCTGAACTAGAATCCGAACCAGAATCTGAACTAAAATTTAAAATAGAATCTGGACTAGAATCTGAAGTAGAATCTGAATTAGAATAAGAACTAAAATCTAAAGTAGAATCTGAACTAGAATAAAAACTAGAATCTGAAATAGAATCTGAACTAGAATAAGAACTAAAATCTAAAATAGAATCCGGAGTAGAATTTGAAATAGAACCTAAATTAAAATCTGAGCTTGAATATGAGATGAAGTCTGAAATAGAACCTGGTCTAGATACAGAAATATAAAATTAATTACAATCTGAACTAAAATCTCAGCATGAAACTCAAATAAATTTAGAACTCGAATCTTAATTTGAATTTAATTAGAATCTGTACTGAACTACAATCGGATGAATAATCTGAAGTATAATCTGAGTTGGTATAAGTAGTAGAACTTGAACTAAAATAAGACTTTTAATTAGAACCAAATTCCGATTCAAAACCTCTTGCGAATCTCATTAACAAATTTCATTTCATTTCCGGAATGGAGATTTTTCATTTTACTTGAAAATATCACAACATCATTTAAGGCATTTTATAGTCCAACTTAACCGACTAAAATTTTCTTATTTGTTTTCTTTCCATGTTATATGTGAGTTTAAGTATATGTGTATGTCTGGGTATGTGGTATATGATTTCTTTAATATAAAGTTAACAAGTATGCAAATATATATGAGTAAGTGAGTTTATTTGTTGTTTCTGGTTGTGGTTATTTAGCATATTTTCGCAAAAAAAAAGAACACAAAGTTTTTAAATGAAAAGAATCAAAAGAAAAAATAAACTAAATTCATCCTCTTAAAATATGTATTTGATATAGAAAACAAGCTACCAGAAAATACGAAAAAGGCAAGTCTCTCTTTTTGTGTATATTTTTTATAGATTTTAGATATTTTTTAAATATGTTATAAAAACATTATATTTTGTGAAGAAAAAACACGTATCCTTGTTGCCTTTTTTCCTCTTTTCTTGGCAATTTTCATTTCCATATTTAAAACTTTACACTCATACACTCGTAATGTTTTGCATTGATGTGGGTTTTTGATGTGTGTTGGGTTTTTGCTTTGTATGTTTTTTTATTTATTTTGGTATCCTTTTAATCCTTTGTTGGTTTTATTTAATTTCGTTTATTACTTACTGCCTACCAAAGAAAGTATAATATAATTTTGTCTGTTCCCTTTTAATCTCTATCTTGCATATCTTATATCTTGAAATAAATTTAAATATTTATTAAATACTGTCTAAATTTAATAATACACCGAGTATTTATTATTAATTTAAAATGCCCTTAAGAGATTCGCATAGACAAAGTAGATTTAAAAAATTGTAAAAATGTGAATTATAATGGTGGTTTTGTAATCATAATCATAAGAAATTATTTAAAATAAATATTGTATTTTATACAAAAAGGATAATACATTTCGATTAGATAAGCATCTGCATATAAATGTATATTAAGTATTTTTTTATTATTTTTCATATTTTGTTCTTATTTTTTGTAAATTTTTTTAAGAAAAAATAGCTTCCTTTTTATATTGTAGTAATAATGAAGGAAGATATTGAACCAGAAATCGAACCAGAATCCGAATAAGAATTAAAATGTATACTTGAATTGAAAAAGTATCTCAAGCTTAATCTAAAATTGAATCTAAACTAGAAATTATTCGATTCCATGGATTTTTATTCCATAAAAATATATCGATTTTTAAGTTTTGATCTTTATAGTTCTAAAGCGTTTTGGAAGTTCTTTGCTACTGATGAAATCTTTGTTACTAAAATAAGTTTTTTATTATTTTAATCTTTAAACTCCTCCGATCAGAGAAGAAATCAAGCGTTTAGATGGTTTTGGGATGATAATATATTTTAATCACATGAAACTAATTTCAAAATAGCGACTTGTATCTTGTTAAACAAAATATACTGAAAACAAAAAAACTGAATTATTTAAGGATTCCCATTTTGAAGCCTTTTTAATTCCAGTATTTCCTTTATTGTGTTCAACCGAATTTGACCAACTGCTACTATAATGCCGAAATATATAAATAATATTAACTCCCATAAAAGTGATATTTGGAATGTGCGATTAATCGAAAATTTTCTCTAAATGTGCGATTAATCGAAAATTTTCTCTAAATGTGCGATTAATCGAAAATTTTCTCTAAATGTGCGATTAATCGAAAATTTACTCTAAATGTGCGATTAATCGAAAATTTTCTCTAAATGTGCGATTAATCGAAAATTTTCTCTAAATGTGCGATTAATCGAAAATTTTCTCTAAATGTGCGATTAATCGAAAATTTTCTCTAAATGTGCGATTAATCGAAAATTTTCTCTAAATGTGCGATTAATCGAAAATTTTCTCTAAATGTGCGATTAATCGAAAATTTTCTCTAAATGTGCGATTTATCGAAAATTTTCTCCAAATGTGCGATTTATCGAAAATTTTCTCTAAATGTGCGATTTATCGAAAATTTTCTCTAAATGTGCGATTTATCGAAAATTTTCTGTAAATGTGCGATTTATCGAAAATTTTCTGTAAATGTGCGATTTATCGAAAATTTTCTCTAAATACGAGATTTATCAAAAATTTTCTCTAAATGTGAGATTTATCGAAAATTTTCTCTAAATGTGAGATTTATCGAAAATTTCTCTAAATGTGAGATTTATCGAAAATTTTCTCTAAATGTGAGATTTATCGAAAATTTTCTCTAAATGTGAGATTTATCGAAAATTTTCTCTAAATACGAGATTTATCAAAAATTTTCTCTAAATGTGAGATTTATCGAAATTTTTCTCTAAATGTGAGATTTATCGAAAATTTTCTCTAAATGTGAGATTTATCGAAAATTTTCTCTAAATGTGAGATTTATCGAAAATTTTCTCTAAATGTGAGATTTATCGAAAATTTTCTCTAAATGTGAGATTTATCGAAAATTTTCTCTAAAAGTGAGATTTATTATATTTCTCTAAATATGAGATTTATCGAAAATTTTCTCTAAATGTGAGATTTATCGAAAATTTTCTCTAAATGTGAGATTTATCGAAAATTTTCTTTAAATGTGAGATTTATCGAAAATTTTCTCTAAATGTGAGATTTATCGAAAATTTTCTTTAAATGTGAGATTTATTGAAAATTTTCTCTAAATGTGAGATTTATCGAAAATTTTCTCTAAATGTGAGATTTATCGAAAATTTTCTTTAAATGTGAGATTTATCGAAAATTTTCTCTAAATGTGAGATTTATCGAAAATTTTCTCTAAATGTGAGATTTATCGAAAATTTTCTCTAAATATGAGATTTATCGAAAATTTCTCTAAATGTGAGATTTATCGAAAATTTTCTCTAAATGTGAGATTTATCGAAAATTTTCTCTAAATGTGAGATTTATCGAAAATTTTCTCTAAATGTGAGATTTATCGAAAATTTTCTCTAAATGTGCGATTTATCGAAAATTTTCTCTAAATACGTGATTTATCGAAAATTTTTTCCAATAATCATATTTGTCAAAAAATCTTCACAGAATATATTATTTGCTTAGTTTTTCTTTGGTGTATCTTAAAAAAATTTACAACAGCAACTTTTTTCTCATCTCCTTTTTAAAATATGTTTATTATGTCACTGATTTCAACTTAAAGTTTACAAACTTTGCAAAGTCTTTTCGTTTAGGTAAATCTTGCAAAAATGACTTTTTGAAACAGAACAAAGTGATTTTCTTTTACAGTTTCTGAATCCCAAAAGTATAATAAAACGTTAAAAATCAATTTTGTAGAAGTTTTTCTCAACTCAAGAATATTTTCAGGGGGTTGAGTGAACAAGGAAATGCCAACAAGAACCAACAAGGATACAAATATAAAAATTTGCTGGTAATTGTAAAAATAACAACAGGAGAATAACACAATTTAGTACGCACTAAATGGCCATCAATGTAAAATATTTACAATCCTTTTTTTTGAGTTTTTGTCTTTTAACATTTAGAAATATAACCATATCCCTTTTTGTATATGTATTATGTGTATCAGGACTTGTTGTTGAAAAGTAGTGTAAACATTTATTTATTTTTTCCTGTTTAAAATTGTTTTTTTAGTTAAATATTTACAATTTACAATTCAAATTGTTGTTGTTATTCTACATCAATAGAAATGGGAGAAGGCGGTATGTTCAGTTCTCCAACGGGAACTTGTAATGAAATTGAATTTGATCGAGTTTTAGGGGTCGGAGTGGTCGCACAATGCTGTTTTGAGCAAAATCCTGTAACTTAGAAAACACCAAATAATTTTTAATGAAATTCTTCATGAACAACTTTGAGATGTTATTTTATTGATTTGAAATATAGTTTCGAGTGTATCTAGGGACCTGAAATATGGACCTTAAAATTTGGCATTTTCGAATTTACATGGAAGACCTCAAGGTCTTTGCTGACCAGGACTTAGAGCTTGTACTTTTTTTGTTTTCCAAACTATTTCATTATTCATTTTCCTTTCTCATTTTTCATTTCTTATTTAGTGTAGATTCCGTTCCTTTAGTTTACTCTCCCTTGATTGCTTATTTACTCTTCATTCCGCTGTATATGCTGTTGAAAAAAAAGAGGTCTCATTACCTCCTTTTTTGCTATAGCATTAAACATTTATAAGTTTTTTATATTATTTTTTTCATACGAATGCAAAAGTTTCTTTTTTACTTCACATCACATTAAAGTGGCTGTAAACTTTTATTACCAACAACATTAGCTTCTCGAAGAAGAAGAGAAATAATCAAAATCCAGCCTAAATGTGTGTTTTAATTTCATCTCAATTTCTTGGAATTGTTCTAAAAAAATGAATTGGAGTTGTTATTGTTTGTGTTGAACAAAACTAATGAAATGTGAAAAATTAAAAAAAAAACGTAAATAAAAATCGTATAATTAAATTCTTAGAACAGAAGTTTTTCGTTAAATGAACGAAATTAAAGTTCATTGAAAAGTTTGTAGGAAATTTAAACTTGTGGTAGAGGAACAAAAAAACAAAAAGTTTTGCCTTTTTTAAAGAAATTGCTTTAAGGAAATATTAATCCTGAAATTCCAATTAAAGTTCGAAATTTCTATTTTTTTTAGAAAATTCTCGATACATCTTATATTAAGAGAAAATTTGAAAAAAAAAAAATTCATATTTAGAGAAAATTTTCGAAAAATCTTATGTTTGGTGAAAATTTTCGATAAATTTTATATTTATCGAAAATTCTCGATAGATCTTATGTTTAGCAAAAATTTTCTCATATTTAGTAAAAGTTTTTGACAGATCTAAAATTAAGCGCAAAAATTTCAATAAATCCTATATTTAGCGAAAACGATATTGGTTCATGAATTAATAGAGATAAAATTTTGGATGAATGTTAAGGAACATTTTCAGTGGACCTCATATTTACAGAAAATTTTCTGTATTTTGATAAAATTTTTAGCAAATAGTAAATTTAACGAAAAAGCTGCAGCTACCAAAAATTAATGAACCCTCCTCGCAAAAGGTTATTTCTTACGAAGCGGGTTATTTGTAGAATTTCCCGGATCGATTTTGCTTATATTTTTTTTGCTAAGCCAACTCGAACTACAATACCAATGTATTTGTGAGGTTTATGTTCTTCAAAGTGGGTTGTATCGGACTTATGAGAAATATTAAAAAACTAATTTTAGCCAAATTTCATTAAAATCGCTTTATATTAAGGACTTTTTCTACCATAAATCCTCATTCTGGGAAGAAGATTTGTATGGCAACTGGAAGTAATGGACCCATCCTATCCAATTTCAATAGACATTGGACGAAAAACGTGACACATACCAAATTTCATTAATATTTATTTAAAACTACGTCCTAAATTTGATGTTTTTAATACAATAAATATTAAAACTTTATTAAAAATGCAAAATCATATTGAAATTAAAATATGTATATAAGTTCCATATATTAGGGGATTTAAAAGATTCCCATTTTTTCTTGTGAAAATTCTAGTTCCGATAATTCATGTTTTAAAGTTTTAATTTTTCCACTAAAATGATCATTTCCTCATTATAAGGGCGATGCGGCAAAAATGCTTCTCGGTTGTTTACCTCACATAGCCAAATTTTAAAAATAATTAATAATTCTGGTTTCAGGATGTGACTCTTCTAAATCCTGTAAAAAACCTCAGCTATTGCCATTTTACTAAGATATCTCCAAAAGGTTAAAAATTGCAGAACTAATTCTTAAAAGAACGATTGAAAAGATCAGGAAGAAAATTTAAGATTTTGTGCAACCAACTGAACGTATGATTAATATTGTTTGTTCAGTTGGTTGTACAAAATCTTAAATTTTCTTCCTGATTTTTTCAAACGTTCTTTTAAGAATTAGTTCTGCAATTTCTAAACTTTTTGAGATATCTTATATATCAAATTGGCTTCTAACACTTCCGGTAGGAAAGCAGTTCGGTTAGTTCATTGCGATACGAAAAGTTTGAGTTAAAAAAAGGTCCTGACAGAATTGCTGCAAAGCATCCAATGCAGATTTTTTGCAACTTTGTATTCAGAAATTTTATTTGCGATGAAACAAAACAATCACTTGTTACAACGGGCTCTACAAAATACCAAAATTTACCTCACGATTATATGCAAAAAAACTACTTCCATTCATAATACTTTATAAAGTAACCACTTACTTCCGTCACCACTATACATCCTGCCATTGTAATAAATTTCGAACAAAAATTAAAACTCCACGTTTCAATTGAAGTCTAAAATAGTGTGTTTGTCATTAACACCTACTCAAGTTCTGAAAAGTAAATAAGAGCTGTTTGTATTTTTATACCCTACACCACCGAAGGTGGTTGGAATATTATGCGTTTGAGCTAAGTTTGTAAGATGCAGATAAAATGATATTACGCCCACCTTTAAGCATACCGTTCGACTGAAAATCTCATTCTGAATCGATTTAACGATGTCTGTTTGTCCGTCCGTCTGATGGGCTGACAGTCCATGTAAACGTTGTGAAGAGTCTACAAGTCGTAACTTTTGAAATATCTCAATGAAGTTTGGTACACATATTATTATTTTGGTCTAAGAACGAAGCCTATTAAAATATAAAGCGATTTAAACGAAATTTTATAGTATTCTCAAACGATATGCCTAAATATGCGACGGTTGGTTCACATATATGTTTATGTTGTAATAGTAATTGTTCAAATTAACATAAATATATTAGCAAAAATCGATATGCAAAATTATGCCACCATATAACCGCCACATAAAAATTAATTTTAAAACGCATAAATTTTACATAAATCTTAGTGGTGTAGGGTTTTAGATATTCGGACATGACCGACTGTACATTCTTTTCTTGATTGTTGTTTATATTTACTTTATTTGATTGCACAGACATTTAAGATTTATAAATTTTTTCTAACTGAAATATTTATTTATTAAGGATCCCATTTTTTGCTTTCTATAGTTCTGCCAAAAATGGAATTTATTTTTAGTCTTTTTTTTCTTTTGGA
Source organism: Cochliomyia hominivorax (assembly GCA_004302925.2). Lineage (NCBI taxonomy): Eukaryota > Metazoa > Arthropoda > Insecta > Diptera > Calliphoridae > Cochliomyia > Cochliomyia hominivorax. The sequence continues at coordinate 15,542 of PYHX02000037.1, read as the reverse complement.
GTAAACTTAATTATTAAACAAATTCTGTGTTGATAAACAATTTAAGAGAGAAAATATAGTTAAAATTATAAAAATAAAAAAATAAAACGAATTCTGCAAAAACAGAGTACTGCAAAAAGAAGTAAAATATGTGAATGTGCAGAAAAATAAAATTCCTTTTTTAATTTCCAAAACAGCTCATTTTTAGGAACTCAATCTCTACTCAGACGTAAATAAGGAGAGAAAGAGAAAAAACACAAAATTTTTTTATCTCTGTCTGAGTGAATGCATTTAAAGCTGTATGTGTCCGGTTGTGTTTGTTGTATAGAAAACAATATTAAATGATGTTAATTAAACATCATTCAACGCTTCAGCAATCAAAAGAGCAATTTTTGTTCATTATGCTGTTGTTGCTGTTGCTGATAGACATTATTGTTGATGTTCTTATTGTTGTTTTTCTAGAAGTCTATATTTTTTGGCATTTTTTTGTTGTACTCTCCACCACAAGAGGTGAAGAGGGTGTATTAGCTTTGTTATTACGTGCGTAACGCTAAGATAGAATCATCTCAGAACTCATAATGCATATATATTCCTGAACCAAATCAATATCTGACACAATAATTGACAGAGCTCAGTAAAGTGGGACTATGAGTATTTAATATACATTGTATACGTTTGTGAGTGTATGTGTGAGCGTGTACGTACGAATCATATCGTATTTACTTAAATACGGAGGGTATTGGAAATTCGGCTTAGCCGGATTTAACGTTTTTCTTATTATTTTTAAAATTTTTATATCTCTTACAAAATTAAATCTTTACAATCATCATTTAACGAACCGTAAACTTGAGTTCATCCCACAATAATCTTCAAATTATTTTTAAACAATTATTATATTTTATTTTATTTATAAAACCATAATTGTTTAAAAGAATGATTTATTAAAAAATTCATATTTTAACAAAAACAATTCAAACAAGTGCTGTGTGTATTTAAAAGATTTTATTAAAACATTTTGCTTTAATTGCAGCCATCAAAACTAATCTAAAGGCATTTTTAGCATTTTCAAAATATTTTTCATAATTAAGCTTTTGTGTATTTGCCTGCCAATAAAGTTAGGAAAGCTTAATCTTATAATCAACTTACATCACTGGCTGCTGAACAATTTCGGGAGTTACGTATCACCCATCTGTTATTAGCAAACCAAGATGTGGGTGTCCAGTAGGGTTTACAAATCTATGATGTAGAAAAATTAATTAGAGTCTCTTAATGCTTTTTTTATTCAAAAAAATTAAGCAAGCTTGGGGTTATATTGCTGCTGCTGCTGCTTTAATGGAAATCTATGTTGTTATGAAATTAAATTGCTGCTACTGATTATGTGCTCAAATTGAATGTATTTTGTGATTAGCAGAGTGCATTCCCATAATGTGATTATAATAGTTTTTAATGCTGCGGCTTGGTAATGAAATTTTAATATTATAGCTAGATTTAAGGAGTCTTTCTAAAATTATAAATTAGACTAAATTAGATTAATTTACCCTAAATTTAATTAAATTTTGTTTTTTAATTGAAAGTATAACGATTCTTTTCTGTAAATGTAAAATGTTTCTTATGTAAAAATGTAACCAATTTTTTCATAATTAGAAAAGTCTCAATCGAATTTTAGATACAATTTTTTCTTTTAAGAAAAAATTTGATGCAATTTTTCTTTTCAGAGAAAATTTTCTGTAACTTTTTTAAGAAAAAATTTTTGTGTTTTTTTTTAAGAGAAAATTTTCTGTAAATTTATTAACAGGAAAATCTTCTACATTTTTTTTAGGAGAAAATTTTCAAAAATTTTTAAAAAAAAATATATGAAGACATATTTTAGATATTTTGAAGAGAAAATGTTCTGTAAATATTTTTTAATTTTCTTTAGATTTTTTTAAGAAAAAATTTTCTGTTTTTTTTTTTAATTAATTTTTTTCAAATTTATTTTAAAGGATTTTTTTAAGGGAAAACTTTTTGTAAATTATATTTTAAGAGAAGTTTTGAAGAAATTATTTGAAATAAAAAAATTGTTACGTAAAAAAATTTTCCAATTTTTATGAAAAAAGGTGTTAAAGAAAAGTTTAGGATCCAAAAGCAATCAATCAAATCAAAATTTCATTAATAGTTTTTGGTATGATAAGCGCTACGCAGTTGCAGCGAATGAACTACGATTTCTAAAATTACCAAAATTTACATCAAGAAATGTTTACAAAGAAGTCTGCTTCCATTCATAAAACATCATAATATGTCCACTTATTTTTGGCCGGACTTGGTATTCTTTCACAATGATAAAAAACTCTTGAGTGGTATAAGAACACTAATTTAGTACTTCTACGATGAGAGTATCTCCCAAACTTCCCAGAGCTAAGATCAGTGAAGGGACATTGGGCTCTTAAAATTAGAGAATTGTGGTGTGAAAAATTTTTAACAGAAATTGAATTTCTGTTCGGGCAAAGTGACAGAAAATGCTTTTAAATAAGCAGCATAAAATCAGTCAGATGATATAAATTGGAATTATTTATTTTCTCGGATTATTGTCAATCATACTATATTGTGAGAGAACCTTAATCAGTTTGTTTCATGTTCGATCTTCCTGTTCCATTTTGATCTTCCTATTTTTGACTATAATGATTATTTTTGTTTCTATAGCAATAATATTAATATAAATGTTCTTTTTAAATTTAAATTATTTAATATTAACACAATTGACACATCCCTAATAGAATAATCGTTTAATTTTTTAAACATTTAAATTATTCACATTTTCTGTTAAAACTTCATTTAATATAATTTTTTTAAAAACGCTAAACTATTTTGCTTACTTTACAAAATTTATCTCAATTTTTCAGGAATTTGCTAAATTAAAAATGAATTTTAAATTAAGTTTAATACCACAAATACATTTATTCTCTGAAACATTAAATACTAAAGTATTTTTGCTGGAATTATAAATATTTTTATTCAAAAGCAATTTAGGTAATTGGTGAAGTGTAAAAAAAATATTAATATTTGACAATAATTGATTTTAAATAGAATTAAAACTGGATTTATGAACGAAAAATAAATCCATAAAACATTTTAATACACAAATTCATTTTCAATTAAATAAAAAAATGGAAACTTTTAAATTTATTTTAAAACATGATTAAATTTTATTAAATTTAATAAAAACCAGTAAGACTGTTATAGTCGATCAAGCCCGACTATCAAATACTCTACACTAAAATGTTATAAATTGTAGTTACGAAAAAAAGTGAACGACTCTCGAATGACTTTCTAATTAATTCATATGCGTGCCGTACATTATTGTGACACTAACTTTTATATGGAATTTATAGGAGCTAAAAGAAATTATGGACCTACCCTCGTATAACTTAGCACATCCATTTTGCTTATAGACAGACAGACAGACATTCAACGACGAAGCCTTTTACGTGAGTACCTGTCTCTGTAGACCTAACCTCACGGTGCTCTTCGCAGACAGACAGACAGACAGACAGACAGACAGACAGACAGACGGAAGAACGGATATCGTTTAAATGACTCAGTAAGTGATTCTGAGTTAAACGGTATACGAAAAGGTGTTGTAACGCCATTTCTCTGTTCAGCACAAACGCATAATAACTCAACCACCTACGATGGTGTAGGGTTTAACAATTCCTCTTTCTTGTTTAAGTAACAACTGAAAATATATTTTTAACTTTAACTCCTTTTAATAGTTGTTGAGTCTTTTATTACCGTTTTTCTTTCATTATAATTGTATTAGACACCATCTTGAATAGACACATATTTAAATAAAACAGAAACTATAAGTTAAAGGGGATGTACTGAACTGAGAAAAAGTAACACATACACACTAAAGTTAAAATTACTAAAGAGCAAAATACAAATAGAAACAATAAGAAACACTTTTGTACAGACAATTCCACACAAACCAACACACAGACACATAGAGAGTCTTTGTTAAATAGAGGATAGAGAATGTTATTTTGTTAAACAACCCCTGGCTAAACGGAAACGGATACTGATGATAACATGCTAAAGCATTTCCTGTTCTTGTATTTGTTGTTGATGTTTTTATTTTTTCTCCTTTACGGACTCTTGTATTTGTTTATAAAAGTGTAAAAAATCCAGGGAAAAGTAACAAAGTGTTACACTGAAAAAAGTGTTGTTGGAAATTTATAAACAAATAATTTTACTTGTAACAAGAAAATAAATTTCTCTCTTGTTATAATTTCATCTTTGTAAATAAACGGAATATTGTTCAACAACAACTAAACGGAAGTGAATGTATGATAAGGGAAAAGAGGAAGAGAAGGTATGTAAAAATTTAATTTTGATTGTAGAAAGAATTTCTTGGACTAGATGTTTTCCTATTTAAAGTTAAAAGCATCATCAAAGGTATGTTTTAATAAAATTCAAAATATTTTATGGAGCTACAATAGTTGTTAAGACTTTATTGTTACTGAAGGAGAAATTAGAACAGAGGAAATCAAATTAAATTAGATTTAAAAATTTAATTTTTGATATTAAAAAAATTTCTTTAATACCTGGAAATTTTATATAAATTTGAAAGAGATATATTTTAAAAAAATTTCTCTTTTAATATAAGAGAAACCAGAGATAATTTTTAATTATTATTTTGAGAAGAAATCTCTTTAAAACAATCGTGAGCAGTATTCTAAAAGTCTCTTTTGAAAATTTAACTTAAGAAATTTTATAATTTATAAAAATTCCTTTTCTGATTTTTTTATGAATTTAAAAAAATATATTTTTAAAGGATGCTTAAACTGAATCTCCTTAAAGAAAATTTTTTAAGGAAGAAAACACTCAAATGAAATTTAGCTTTAAAGGAAATTATAAAAAACTCTTTCTGAGAAATATTCAAAAATTAAAAAAATTCAAAAATGTTTCTCTAAGAAAAAATTCTTTTTAGATGAATAAAAAAAATCCTCTTCAAAAGAAAAAAATCTCATATTTAGAGAAAATTTTCGCTAAATCGCATATTTAGAGAAAATTTTCGCTAAATCGCATATTTAGAGAAAATTTTCGCTAAATCGCATATTTAGAGAAAATTTTCGCTAAATCGCATATTTAGAGAAAATTTTCGCTAAATCGCATATTTAGAGAAAATTTTCGCTAAATCGCATATTTAGAGAAAATTTTCGCTAAATCGCATATTTAGAGAAAATTTTCGCTAAATCGCATATTTAGAGAAAATTTTGCGATAAATCGCATATTTAGAGAAAATTTTGCGATAAATCGCATATTTAGAGAAAATTTTGCGATAAATCGCATATTTAGAGAAAATTTTGCGATAAATCGCATATTTAGAGAAAATTTTGCGATAAATCGCATATTTAGAGAAAATTTTGCGATAAATCGCATATTTAGAGAAAATTTTGCGATAAATCGCATATTTAGAGAAAATTTTGCGATAAATCGCATATTTAGAGAAAATTTTGCGATAAATCGCATATTTAGAGAAAATTTTGCGATAAATCGCATATTTAGAGAAAATTTTGCGATAAATCGCATATTTAGAGAAAATTTTCGCTAAATCGCATATTTAGAGAAAATTTTCACTAGATCGCATATTTAGAGAAAATTTTCACTAAATCGTATATTTATTTTTAGAAAAAATTGTACTTTACTTTAAGTTAAGAGACAAGCATCTCTAAATTCCAAGACAAAATCATTTGTATGAAAAACAAAATTCAATGAGTGGAAAAAATATTAAATTTCCGCTCAGTTTATTTTCTATTAAAATAAGAGAAAATTTAAATTTCTTTCTTATTCTCTTTTCCATTATAAATATCTGGAATATCTTTTATAATATTGTTATTTTTATTATTGTAATAGTTGTTATTTTATTTAACTAACATATTTGTGTGTGTGTGTGCATATCTGTTTAATTTTAAGATAGTGTTAGAGAAGGATATCATTGTCCAGTATTTCCTTTTCCTGTAACTAAAATATTGAAAAGTAAAAAAAAAAAACATTTTCCATATTTCTTGTTCACAAATTGTTTGCCCTTTTTCGGGATCCCTAAGAAAATTTACATAAAGTTTAAGGTTTTTTGTTTGTTTTCTTGTTCTCTATATATATTTTTGCTGATATTTGGATTCTTTTACAACAAATTACTTGTATATTGTTGCTATAATCGAATATTTTTTTTTTTGTTATCGGTAGATAAATTGAATAAAATTTTAATATTATTTTCATAGATTTCTGTAGAAAAACAAAGTTTTTTTATTTTAAAAAATATATATTTTTTTACATAAATTTGTTTTTGCTTAGTTTAGGTTTTTGGATCCCCTTTTACAAAATGGGACAGTTTTTAGTTGCTTTTTGGTCATAATTTGTAGACTTAATGAGACATGTTTATTATAAAGAAAAAAAGTCATTTTATAAACTCTTGTTGGAATTTGTGAAAATTAATAGAAAACGAGTCTATTAAAAATACAAAAGACACCTGTGTCCTTATGATAACTTTAAAGTAATGGGAATTTAACTAAACTGATAAAATAAGTTGGTAAAAAAATTTCTTAATTTGGCCATTTTCCGAGGGTTTTTTTTTTCAAAGGATTTCGGCATTTTATTCGATTTTAATTATAAATTAAAGTTTCTATCAATATATCTTGTCAAGCATAAATAATCGATTTAAACGTGACTCATATTTAAGTCCTTCAAAATATTACAAGAACATTAAACTGATAAATGGAAGACAAAAACAAATAAAAGCATTAAAGATGCAAAAGAAAATGAAAAAATACCACAAAATAAATGAAAGAAAGCAAATAAGAAGTGAAACCCTGATGGCATCATTTAAACTACAACATAAGAAAATAAATCGAATGTCTATAAACAGATGGAGATACAGTTGATACTTTAAAACAAAACTCACAGTGGGGCAGGGTATCGTAAAAGGGAGCTTTACTAAATCTAAATTATAACTTTATTAAAACCTGAACAAGCGAATATTAATTCGATTCTCATTTAAAATATGAGACTGAATACAGATTCTGTATCAGAATCAGAATCTGAATTAGATTCTGAATCAGAAACTAAATATAAGTAGAATCTGAATCAGTATTTGAATCAGAATCTGAATGAAAATCTGAACAAAAATCTGAACCGGAATCTGAATTATATTCTTGGATGAAATTTTATCTTAAATCTGAATAATAGTCTGCACTGGCATCTAAACTAGAATATGAACGATTAATAAACTAGAATGTTAACTGCTGAAATATTTTCTTAAATCTGAACTAAAATCTCAGTTTGAATTTAGAAAAGTCGGGAATTAAACTATAATTGATGTAGAACTTAAAATGGACCTAACTAAAACTAAAGAGAGTTGATCTTGATCTAACTAAACTACCAACTGTACTAAATCCGAAATGAACTGGAAATTAAAATAAAACTTAAATGATACTTAAATAAACAGTACTACGAGCTTAACTTCATACTAAACTAAAACTGAATTCGAAAAGAACCAGAATTTTTCTATATTGAAATTGAACCAGCGTGCCGATGAAGAATTTTGTTTCCATTTTATTGAAATTCCACATCTATGTAACAATTAAATTTATGATTATTTGAATTTCTACCCCACTGTGCAATATTTTGTGAATGAGAGAATGTAAAGTTAAATGGAAACTTATAATAGACACTTACCATTATGGGCAATAGCAATTCATGTGTTTCGTTGCCACGCCATAAATGTGAATCTTGTGGCAGATTTTGTAATTCACATTCTAAAGAATTGATTTTCTCTTGTAGACGACTTAAAATGCGTGGACGTACAATCGGACGCAATGATGTTTTAGGGGGATTTGTTGAAGTGGCCGACAATGATGGCAACCAATATGATGGGATTTGTGGAGCAGTTGAAGGTAAGGAGTATGAAGTTGAAGAAGATGTAGATTGTGGCCTAGTTGTTGTTGAAGTGTCAGCCCCCGAGTAGGTTGAAGATAATAATGATGCTGTTGCCGATGCAGTTGCTGAAGATGTTGTTTGACTATTTAGTTTTGTCTCGGGTAAAAGGGTTGTGGTTGTTTGGGCTTTAAGTTCGTTTATTTCATTATTGCTGTTGTTAATGCTTGTTGGATTTGTGGATGTTATGGCTTTTTGTGTAGTTGGTGTTGTTGTTGTTGTTGCCGATGATGCATTTGTATTTTGTGAAGGGGTCATCATTGATTTGATTAACAGCTTAGCTCGATTTAATTCTTTTTGAAATTTTTTCGTTTTAACCAAATCGGCTAAAGGCATTTCAGTTGCTGTGTCTTTTAAAGTGCTGGTTGTAGCTGTTGAAGACCTTTCTGTGGAAGTAGTGGTAGAGGAAGAGGAAGTTTCCTTATGTTTGGTCGATTTTACGGTTACTTTTTTAATGGCCAAGCTTTTTTGTTGTTGCTGCTGTTCTTTTGGCTCATGAATCTCCTCCAGTTTGGCTATTTTGGGTGAATGCAATACCGCAAAACTATTAAGAGCCAAAGAAGGTGCACGATTATTTAATTCTTGTAAATCTTTTTCATTTATATTTAAATGTTGCTGCACGGATGGTTGTTGTTGCTTTGTCTTGTGTTGCAACATTTCATTGTATAACTCTTTACTATTGTAGAATTTAGTGGTGGAAAACTCAGGTTGTGGCCGGTTTACCGAAGAACTGGATTCCAATTGAGTGTCAGCTGGAGGTGATTTGGTTTGCTCATTATTGTTGCTATTAAATTTTGTATTGGCAAAATCAAAATGTTGCTGCATATGTTGGGCATCACTGGCTACACGGTGCATGGGAAAGTCAAAACTTTTCTTTACTCTTCTCTCTATAAAACCCAGGGGAGCTCTATTCAGAATAGGATTCTTATTGATATTAATAATTTCATGATTTACCGAGAAGGAACTGCTAGGATTTGAGTCTTTGGAAAAAGTGGTAGTTTGGGTCAATTCCAAAGGACTCTTTTCGGTTGGAAGAGAAGTGCTCTTGGTGGTTTTGTCAGAATTATCATTTGTTTCAAATTCTTTCAAGCGAAACTTTTGTTCTATTTCTGTTATAACACCATCTTGCTCTTGCAGCAATTTTCCGGTGAAATCTGAGACAGGAGTGGCCGGGTGCAAATAAGGACTCCAGTTGATGTTGTGCTCATAGGATTTACTAGGCAAAGGTTTATTTTCCCCATATTCCAGCTCATTAGGCATAAGATTTTGTTTCCATTCCTCATGATTTACATCAGATGTACTAGAAAATATTGTGCGCTCTTTAAGGAGCTTTTCATTGGCATCTCGTATAATGGGTTTGAAATCGTCTGTGGCATCTGTGTTATGTGGCAAGTTCAAGTTTATGTCTGACATTTCATTATTTAAGGTTGTGGGAGTGTTAAATGTAACACTATCACGTGGAATTTCCTTTGTTTATCCTGATCACTGGTATATTGTTCAGTGGGGATTGCAGCATCTGAATTTTTTTGCTCATTATTAAGAATGTCTGGTAATATTGTTGTAGTTGTTGCTGTTGCCGTTACCGTGGATATATCATGAATTGCTGTAGCTGTATCTGTAGGTGTATTTATAGCAGTTGTTGTTTGTGTAATTTTTATATAATTCTCTGCATTTCTGGCATTTCCTTGTGATTGTTTGTGCATATCCGTTTCCTTTTGCCAGCTTACATCCGTTGTTATCTGTGTTGGCTCTGGTGGTTGCTGTTGCTGCTGCTGTTCTTGCTGTTTTTCTTGCACAGTTTCTGTGACCTGTTTAAAATCAGTTTCTTTCATTTCCCCTTCTTCTTCTTCTTCTAATTTATCATTATTGTCTTTATATTGTTTTGCTGTTATTCTATCTTCTTCCTTAATTCTCCCTAGATATTTCTCATCCTTCTCACTAACAGCTATTTTGTGTTCTTAGCTTGATTGGTTATAGTAGCAGGAGCATTGGAAGAGGCCAACGTAGATATTGAGGCTGAAATGGTGGTGAAAGATGTGGACTTTGTTTTGTTATTTCATCCTCAATTTTAGTTGAAAACTCTTTAGATGTTGTTAAAACTTTTGCCTTATCTGCCTTAACATCAACTGTTGTTGCCTCCAACTCTGCTTTTTCAGTTGTTGTTTCTATTGTTGCTGCATCATGTAATCTTAACTGTATCGTTGAGGCAGATGTTGTTGTTGCTGTTAATCGTAATACTTTTGTTTGTGGATTTGCGGATGTTGATTCAAAGGCTGGTTGTGTTTGTGTTACTGATGCTGTTATTGTTGTTGTAGGTGATGGTGGTGGCGGTGCTGCTGTTGTTGCTGCGTCTGTCTGTTGTGCCACTAAAGTGGCTGTTGTTAATTGTAGACTTATTAAACTGACAGCCCACCATAAACTCCATAATCTTAGCATGATTTTTAAGAATTTTGTTAAAATATTCATATTGAATTTGAATTGAAAATTGTTTTATATGTTTTTCTTATAACTCCTTTTCTCTTGATTATAACAATCTTTTAACCATAATGAAATATTTATCAATAAATTCTTATATAAATCACAAATTCAGCTTAAAAAGCATATTTTTTTACATTGGCCATGAAAAATTATTGTATTTCCCTTCTTTTTGGCAATTCACTGCAAAGAAAAAATAATCGAATAATTTTTTATTAAAAATGCACAAAAGCAGAAAATGGATTTTCAAATATTTTTCATTTAATTTCTCCATTTTTATATTTTTTTGTTATTGTTTTAACAAAATTCCTATAAAAATGTTTTTTAATTAATTGTATTGTTTGTGGTTTTTATTTTTATGGTTTATTTTTGTTTATTTTCTCTTCTGTTTTGTTTTCAGTTTTTTCATCATTACAAGTGATGACGAGGGTATATTAATTTTGTCATTTAGTGTGTAACGCTGTGTGTTTGTTGTTGGCACGCTCAAATCTACAATAATGAAATTTAGCTGGAGTATTTCTTATACTGTTTAGAACCAGCAACATCGATTTAATATATTAAGAGATATAAACCGATATCTGAGGCAACTTTTAAGTTCAAGCGAAAAACTTTTGTAAAATTGTAAATTTCAAATCGACTAATTAGAATGAAATTCCGTTTCATTCCGAAAATTATCAAAATCGTTTTAGTAGAAAAAAGTTATGTGAATGTATATATTTACTTAACATGTATGTGTGGTAGAGGGTTTTGAAGATTCGGTATAGCCGAATATTGGATTTTTACTTGTTTTTTTTTTCATTAGGGAAATTGTGTAAATTGTATATAATTGTGGTTTGAATGTGTGTGTGTATTTGTGTATTTTAGCCGCGAGCTATAAAACAAAATCTCCGCTAATGGCAGCAATTATTATTGTTTAGAAAAAGAGGCAGAAAAAATATATATTTTTTTCATTCAATTTTATTAAATAAATATAACAATGTTACAATTAAGCCAATTATTTTTTTTGCAAATCAATGAAATTATATTTTTGAAACGGATGTCAATAATAAAAATATCAAAACTTTTTTCTTCACTAGAAATTTAATTTCCATTTAAATATTCAATTATTTCAATATGGTGAAATAAAAGTGAGACTGATGCTTTTTTATGACGAAAATTGGTATTCTTTTGTGATGAGATGATGAAAATAAAATTCATCAAAGTGAATGAAAAATGGTGAGAATGAACTATTCTGCTGTACCGAATCTTTAACAAATCCACCAGATCAATTTGAAGATATTGGTAGGAACCTATTTAAAATCCATATGTAATGTATTACCATTCTAATATACCCTAAATTAAAATTGCTTTCTATATAATATTTTTCAAATATTACTTCATCTATGCTCCAAATTTGTAGCAGTTTCAGAGATATATCATATTAAAATTTTCGTTTTCATGGAGGATACTACTGTCAAAATGTTTAATTTTTAGTATATTTTAAAGTATTAATGTATGTGTCTAATTTCAAGGACTTAGGTTATAAAGTTTCATATTAAGGTTTTGTTGTTAGCCACTTTCACGTGACCTCTAACGGTGAGTGAAGTGTGATGTCGAAGCATTATTGATGCGCAAAATTCAAAAGATTTCCTGTTTACTTATAGATATATGGATTAATATATGTTTCGTGTACCTCTCTCCGATACCCTTTCTAAAATTTTATATCATGTACCATTTACCAGTGTGTCCAAAGGCTTGAAGCTTTTTCTCGGGAAATGGACATTAATGAGAGCTATAGCAAAAATTGATCCTTTATTCGTCAAATTAATAACACATATTAAAGCAGTTAGAAAAATTACCCTAACGATTTTCTTCAAAATTGGTTCATTTTAAGAATTTTATAAGCTCAAAACCATTTTCTAGGAAGAGGACATATATGGGATCTAGGTAGATTAATCCAGTTTTTTATTTTACTATATCAAAATAAACATATGTGGATTCTATTTCAAGAAAGTATTTTTCAGATTGCAACTTATATGACACACTGACTTTGGGGTGTATCAAAATTTTGCTCTATTCTATTGAAATAATTTTAATCAAAAAGTTCTTCTTCGGAATTTTCAGGTTGTCTTATTTGCTTTAACTGCTAGAGGACTGATATAGAATATAAAGATAGAGAATAAAATTTTTGTTTTCGTTTCTTTTTTTTAGACAGAGTGATATGTCGTCCTTCTTGCTAGAATTTGAGGGTTCTTAAATTTTCTCTTTAATTAGTAATTTGTTTCTTTCCCCTCTTGGGAGCTTCCAGAAAGCTTCACTTATTTGTAATCTTCCATTTGCTTCATTTTTTGTAAACATTTAGTACTCTGCTTTAGCAGATTCTACCGTGATGTGTCTGCCAACTATTATTGTCCAGAAATAACATGTTCCTTTTATGAGAAGTAGTCATGGGAATCAATCGTATTAAGAGTTAAAAACACTTAATTTAAAATTATTTAAAATCATGATAAAAATTATTGTTTTTCACTAAGGATCAAAGTATATGCACCATCAGCGAACTTGGAGGCACTTTACTCCTTGTGCGAACAATGTAATTTATGTCAGTTTCCTCATTTTGCCTTTAAACACCTAAATATACATTAAATTTCGTATTTATCACCTAAATGCATTAACAAAAATAAAACTACAATTTAATTTAATAAAAATTATAAATTGAATTGAATTTTATCTTTCAAACAAGAAGTAAAGAAGAAAATTATACAAAACAACGTTACACTTATCTCCAGATAAAAGAGACAAAAAGACTGAAATAAAAAGATATTGAGAGAGAGACAAAAAAGTAATAATAAAGAAAAATATGAAATAATAAAAAAATACTTTATTCAATCATAAAATATAATAAAAACAAGTAATGACGTTAAAGTCGGTCAAGTCCGATTATCCAATGCCCTACACCACAATGTTGATTATAAATGGTAGCAGCTACAAAACAGTTGTGAACGATCCTCGATTTTGCTTATATTTATCTTAATTGTTATTACAATACCAACGTAAATGTGAGATTTATGTCGGTGAGATTTATGTGGTATTTGGAAGCGGCTTTTATGAGACCCATAAAAAGCAATAGTCCAACCCACCCATAATTTGGCACATTGATTTAGAATATTAAACATCTTATTTTTTGTAAAATTTAGTTAAAATCGCTTTATATTTGGGAATTTTTGAGGTTCAAACCTCATTCCCAGAAGAATATTTGTATGGGAGCTCGGTGAAAAAAAAGACCCATCATCGCCGAATTTCATCAAGATATCTCAAAAACGATCTGTGGAATGTTCACAACTGAACAGATGTAAGGACAAATAGACAGACAGACAGACAGACAGACGAATGGATGAACATACATCCGGAGGTGCTCCTGAATAGAACGTTCTATGTAACGCCATTTTTTCTGTACGTTACAAACATCAGCATAAATGCATAATACCCTAATCAACTACGGTGTTGTAGGGTACATTATGTAAGTGAATTTATTTATTATTTTAAAATAAAATGTGGTGACGAAGGAAAAGAAATCACTCATGTAAGTATGTATGTATGTGTGTGTGTGTATATTATAAATGTACTTTTTCGATTATTCTTACAAATTGATTTTATCGTTATAAACATAAAAATTGAAACTTATACACATATACACTTAAATATATCCTTATACATATTAAAATATATGGACATAAGTTTATATAAATTCAGTGATTGAATATTCGTGTAAAAGTTCAGACAAAGACAAAACACATACATTTACATACTTAAATCGATTGAGAGAAAGACTTTAATTACTGATACTAACTGATATCTTAAAAAACAGTAATTCCCAGAGTATTTGAATGTGTTTATTTGTTTTTGTATATGTATGTATTACAATTATAAAGATAATAAAATAAGAAAAATAATATTTTATTATATTAAATCAAAAAGAAGAAGAATATTAAAGAAAAGAAAGAGAATAATAAAATGCAATAAATACAAGAAGGACTAAAATAACACTTAATCTGTCTATATTTATTTTGTTTTTGTATACTTTTGTATTATAAAATATAATGATATTATATACAAACACAAATATGCATGCAGTCTATATAAGTATCAAATATGTTAAATGTATTGATTTACAGTGGCGAATATAACTCTTTAACTAATACAACAAATAAATGAAAATGTTTACTTTGTGAGTTAAAATTAAGAAAAAGTTCTCAAACATTAATTTTAAAAAAATTTGTTTACAAAAATTTAAAATTTTAAGAAAATTTTTTAAAAAAGAAAATTTAAGAAAATTTTTTTATTTAGAAAATTCTGTAAAAAATAAAAGTTAAAGAAAATTCTCTATAAAAGTAAAACTTACATTTATCTAAAAGAAATTTTTCATAAAATTTTTTAATAGGAAAGAAAATTTTACAAATCTATTCTATCAGAAGAAAATTAAAAAAAGCTATAAGAATAGATTCCCTTTAAGAAGCAAATTAAAAATACAAAAACAAATTTTGTACAAAAGATAAACAGACAATTTTTATACAAAAAATTAGAGAACATTTTTTAATAAAAAAAAAGATTATTTTTATAGAATTGAATAGAAGAGAATTTACAGATAATTTTCTGTAAAAGGAAAATTTACAGAACATTTTCTATGAGAAGAAATTTGCCTAAATATTCTATAAACAGAAAGTTAAGAGAAAATTTTATTTAAAAAGAAAAATGTCTGTAAAAAAGTTTTGAGGAAAATTTTATATAAAAATAAAATTCATAGAAAATTTTCTGTGGAAAAAAATTTAAGAAAAAATTTACCACAAAATTCTTATTAAAATATAGATAAAAATTCTATAAAGAACAACGTTTTCCATAAAAAGAAAAACGAGAAAATTTTCTTAAAGATAGTTGAGAAACATTTTTTTAAAAACATTCCTTAATGGTTAAATTTAGATGAAATTTATTATAAAGATTATCTGGAAATAAATCTTTTGCATATTTTTCCAGAGAGAAAACTTTCTCAGGAGATAAAATTTAGTGAAAAATTTCTTTAAAGACAAAATTTAGTGCAAAATTTTTTCTAAGTGTTAAAAATTTAGTGGATGAATAAAATTTTATGA
>PYHX02000036.1:0-31870 GCA_004302925.2 Cochliomyia hominivorax | reverse complement strand
ATATCGATCTGTATAAGCATATGGCGAAGAATTCCCTAAAGACAACTAGTTCTCCCTTGCATATACCAGTTTTCGGTTTTGGGCCATGATCAACTGGTTGTACAGCTGGTTGTAGCTTCATGCATCCCTCGTTGGGCAAACGAGTGAATTTTGTATTGAAGCGTTTGGAGATATTAGAAAAGATCACCCGGTTGAGAAGATCTAGTGATATTGATATTTATTTGAGTAATTTTTGCAAATGGCAAAATGATTTAAATCCCGCTGATCACACGGGTTTAAGATTTGATCATGCAGTGATATTGACAGGTGAGTGAGTAGGGATTTTCATTAATTTTCAATTTTTTCGAATTATTTAAATATTTTCCGAAAATGATAAATGAAATAATGATTCCATGATATTTTGATCCATAAAAAATCAAATGGAAGTTACTATATTTTTCCCAATGATCATTGAAAGCCTTTATGAGTGATTGATTTTAACAATATGCTAGACCGAGGAAGGTGTAGATCATGACAAATTGACGAAGAAAAAAGATTACACCATAAAGCCGCTACCCGCAGACTTGGATGTTAAGATTAGGGGCAAAAAGTGAATGAGTTGAAATACAAGATCAAATGAAAGTTACAGAAATGCCCAGAAATCGGGAGGATATCTTATAGAAATATTTCTAGCCGGTTGATACTATTTACGAACGCTCTATATATCTCTAACTTATAGCCAGATAGTCTACAGGTTCTGAACTTATCGAATGTCCAAACTATTATGACTATGAGTTTGCAGACTAAGAGAATGACTATTCCATACATGAATACTATGCTTAAAGTATTCGTGACCATCAGATCTCTTTCTGTCCATAGCAAATGATGTGATCTGTACCCTAAGGTCAAGTTTGTGGTTATAATGTCCCAGACACCCTACAATCAGACCATTAACACAATGCTTGATTCATACTTTAAAAGTGTTAAATATTAGAATTGTTTTTAGTTTTTGAAAAGGAGGTAAGTTCATTTCGCGGATGAAATCGATTTTTTTGAACACAACATTTTCTGAACATGACAAAGTAATCGTCAGTTGAAAATACTTTTCTGCTGCAGCGTTTAAGATGTTATCCAGAAGGTAACATTACAGAATCTCTTGGAAGAATTATTTTAGATAAGGAACTGATGTTAAAAGTATTAAATTTAGGAAGTACCTGACTTGTAATGAAACTATAGAATACATCATAAGGTAAATTCTTGGAAATAAGAAAGTCGAGGTCAAATTGGAATGTGAATATCTTTCGGCAAAGACAGAATTAAGATAATTGAATCAGAGTCTGAATAAAATGTTGTTGAAAGGTGATTATACTTTACTGAATAAAGGGATTTTGAACTTGTTCTGCAATTCATATAAATTTCCAATGGATAGAATTTCTCTAAAGGTTCAAAATTCCAACGGTTATACGAAACAATTTAAATTACTTACGTGACTTCAAATAGTTGCAACTGGTTACGAATTAAATACGTGTTTGGTTCTAATCCTAAAGTGTTGAATCAAACATAATGACAAGTTTTTTCCTCAACAATTTTAGACGAGCATTTTTAAATTATTTACCGATTGTAAACCTTCGCATCAAAATGTAGCATCGGTAAGAATGTGCGAGAATTCTTGAAGACTACTCTGAAGGAAATCCGAAAACAATCTCTGCTTTACATCGAGCACATTAAAAACATTCATGTTTGAAAGTTTCAACTAACGAAGGGCTGAAGTCTATTATTTTTTGAAGAGTCTTTTACAAGTTCACAATCAACTATTTTAACCGACTGTATTTTATTTAGGAACAATTTATGAAAAGACAAACACCGCTGCGGTCAAAGAGCCTTAAAGGATAAAAGATTTCAAAAAGATAAGCAAAATTGGAAAGTTATAATTTTAATTAAATTTTTGCAAAATCTTTTGTTAATGGCATGAATTTCGGAGCCCTTTAATCGATCGATGATAGAGCAGAGGATGTCGATCAATTGGCTCACATCTTCTCAAATGTTGGATCTCAGACCGAACTGAGGAAGCTGACATCAAATGAAGCAAGTCTGAAGATTAAAGTAATAATAATATGATTTGGATCGAAGTAGAAGGAAACTTCTTTCTCTCTACTCTATGAGTTCTATGACGCTCCCAGTCAGAGCGTTTTGCAAAACTCTTGCAAACTTCTTTTTACGACAACAAGTTTTGCAAGAGCGTTTGGATATTTTCGTAATTTTACGATATATTTTTCCCTAAATTTAGGGAACTCGGCTTTCAACAATGGAAACTCTATGAGTATTCCTGTTCCTTATGTACTGAACATTTCCCATAGTTGAATGGCATATGTCCAGATTGATTTTTTACGGTAAGACTTTTATTGTCAAGGTTTAGTTTGGAATTGCTATTAATTAGCTAGTGAGGACTGGAGGATTTCAACTCCATTTTAAGTCTTTTGGTTTCATTGTGACGACGCCCTGTAAGTCGTCTGTCAAAATGAAGACCGAGGTATGTTACGTAAGTTGCGTATAGTTTTCCCTTTCTTAGGTGAACGTTACATGAGGACTCTTTTAGTCGCAGACACTTATTCTCTACCATAGAAGCATAGAAAGAGCAAAGTGCCAAGATTTGAGTAAAAAGGAAACCGTAGTCTCAAAATAACATTATAGTCATTACACCTTTTAGGATCAATAGAAAAATCAATATTAAATTCAGTTGAATTGAAGACTTTCTGTAAAATAATTCAAATTTGACTTCAATTTTGGTCAATTCATGTGCTCCATTCAATATTTGTTTTCATCTGATTTCTCTTTAAACAAAATGAAAATTGTTTTCCATTATTTTAATTTTTATCGATTAATATTCTTCAATTTTGTTTTTTTATTAAATATCAAGGTCTTGATTTGTATGTGGTGGATAAACATGGTAAAGTGATCAATCAAGTTGTTGGTCTCGCTCCAGTGGCTGGCATGTGTATACCAACATCATCATGCACCATCAATGAGGGCAAACACTTTGAAAGTGTTTTTGTAGTGGCCCATGAAATTGGACATAAGTAGGTTAACATATGTTTTTTTTTTTTTGTTTTTTGCTGCAAATAATTTATGCATCCACTAATAATAATAATAATAATACAATTTATGATCACTGTTTTCTCTGCATATTAACGTTTACAGTTTAGGCATGAGACATGATACCAGAGAACAAAGTTGTGATCCTACTTCACATATAATGTCACCCACATTGGGTAGCGGAAAAATAACATGGTCTCAGTGTTCGAAAGCTTCGTTAAATAAATTTCTGGAGTAAGTTTGAGAGAGAGGAGGGAGAGAGTAATTGTTAAATAATGTTTCTATTTTTTTAGATTAAAACAAGCCAAATGCTTGTTTAATGTGGCCGAATTCAAACATAATTTGGATCATTCGGCTGAGGGTATTTTACCAGGAGAACGTTTTGATGCTAATCACCAATGCATGCTGAAATATGGTAAAGATTCTAATAGAGCCAGAACTCAAGCTTTGGCAGATATTTGTAGAGATTTACATTGTCAAAGAGATCGCTATACTTGGACTTCGCATCCAGCCTTAGAGGGAACTTCTTGCGGGGATAATAATGTGAGTTTAAATTAACTACGGGAAAGTCTTTATTAACCTTTGTTTTATAGTGGTGCCGAAGTGGCTTTTGCGTAATTAAACGCCCTGAGATTTATACTCCTGCCAAACAAACAAATGCCATTGCCAAGGCAAGTTTTGATAAGACTAGCTTTTTGGAATCCTCCAAAGTAGGACATCTAGTGCATGAATATCAAAAGGTTTAATTCATTCAATTAATTTGATAAGTTCTTGATTTTACCAACTCTTACTTTTATTTGGTTTTTCTTAGCCCTCCAGCAGCTGGAGCGAATGGAGTGAATCGAATCTCTGTAACTCAAGTTGCCTTTACGGTCCCTCCAAACGTTTAAGGGAAGGTAGCACCGGCCTTAAGATACACACACGTAAATGTATTGATTATAAAAGACGCTGTATTGGTCGTGATCGTAAATATGAAACTTGTGTAGCCAAACAATGCTATAACGCCCCCTTGAAAACCATTAAAGATTTTGCCCGGGAGGTGTGTGAAAGAGCCCAAAAGTTCGATTTAGATTTAACGGGAGAGGGAGAACAAATAGTGGGCAATATTGAAGAGTCCTGTAAAGTTCATTGTAAAACTAAAACAAATGGTTCCACGGCAAGGTCATGGTCATTTCCAGATGGCACCACTTGTCGTTCCAAACTCTATAGTAATGATGATCCCTCATATTGTATTCATGGAAGATGTGAAAAGTTTTCTTGCGATAATGCTACGGGAAATTTCTATAGAATTGGTGGAATATTTTGTAAACGAGAAGAAAAGAATGAACAAAATTCCAATGAGAATGAAACGATCAGAAGATCATCACAACATTATAGTAATAATATACCAGCAATAACAGCCTCCTATAGCAATTATGCGGAACATAATGATTATAATAAATATCGTAATAATATCAATAATAATAATTATTATAACGATCAGAAAGGATCAAGAGACAATGATCGTATCTATGGTCCTACTACTGTTAGAAGTAAATATGAAAATGAGGTGGCTTTAAGACCATTCCATGGTCAATATTCCAATGATAATTCTTATAAACGTAAAACGGATTCGTATTCTCCCTGGAATAAATACAGTTATCATTTAAATGATCATGTCCCGGCTGAGTCCACACAACCAAAATCTTCTTCTTTGGTTTCTTCTTTACGTAGTGAAAACAATGGTGATTGGATTGTTGTACCAGGTTGTCATGCCAGCTGTATGGCTAAATCGAAGGGTATACAAATAATAGTACATCGTGTAACGGGTATTAAAAGTATGCAGTTGTGTACGCATTCAATTGAAGTGAGTTTTTTTTTGGGGAGAAATGAGAAAATATTTTTTGTAAAACTTTTTTATTTCTCGCAGCCTTGTGAACGATTACAAACGACCAAGGAATATGCTGATAATACCTGTTCGCGTTATAGTCAAAAATTGCGAGGCCTTTCGGGTCGTGGTACTCAAATAGCGGCCAGTGTTGAGAACCCTGATCGTAGTTGTCGTGTGGGTTGTCAAGATGAATTTTTGCGTCATCGTTTCTATTTGGTTAATGGTAATTATGGTCTCTTCCCTCAAGGCACCAAATGCTCTCATACCGAAGAACGTTATTGTGTTAATGGTAAATGTTTAGAGTTTGGACCCGATCAAATTGCTCTCACCAAATCTCATATAAGTTTACCATTATTACGCTCTAAACGTTCATCAGAGAAACTTAATTTCACCACCCTGACAAGGAACAAAAGAAGTTTTCTCTACTATGAACCTGTTAATATAACAGAGACTTTGACCCAAGAGTTTATTAACAATATTGTTAACAGTATTATAACATTTGAAGAGAAACCATTAAAAGGTAAATCCTCCCAAACAGTAAAAGAAAATTTAGAAAAATCTTAATTTTATATCATTTCGAATTTCAGATGATTCTCTTATAAATGATCACATCGAATTTTCAAATCCTATACATTATTCTATGGATGAACTGAATGAAAAATAATTTTTTAATTATTATTTTTATTGTTTTTAATTAAAATTTTTTATTATTATTATTATTATTTTTATATAAAATATTTATTGATATTTTTTATTGTAGTAAATGAATTTAGTTTTAAATTTATATATTTTAAACTAAGACGTGATATTTTAGTTAAGTTTGATGCAAAAAAAAATAATAATAAAAATAAAATAAAATTGGAATTTTTTGTTTTAAGAAATTTCATGTTAAATAATCTCTGTCATGTTATTTTGTGGTTAACGCTTTGATTGTGTTTTTGCTTAATATTTAAGAAAGACGTCTAGTGTTGCTAAGTTTTATGTTTTAGCATATAAAGTTATTTTTCCTAACATTTAGCATTTTATTTCTATTACTTAAACGTTCATTTGTTGATTTATTATGTTATTGTGACACCCAAATGGTTTTGGTGAGTGCACGCTAACATAGAAATTCCATTAGACTACAAAACAATAATGTTAGATAGATACCTGATACAAAAACAACTACAAGTGCCGTTAGCAATTATTAAAAGTCAGGGTGTGAAGTTATATAAATGGATAAATAAACCGGATGATAATATATGAATTGACATTAAGTTCCCATCTATAATGAAAGATAAAGTCAAGAAAGTTCTTAAGGGCGGTGACCATGAGACTTATAGGATCTACTCTACTCAATCTTCCTACCTATTAATCTCCTAAGGACATATGTACTTAAAATATAAGTTAAGTATATCAAGCTGCAAGGATATCCGTAATGTGCCCGCATTTCCCAGCCGAAACAACGATACTCGCAGACGAGCGTAACTTAATAGCATTCTTACTTATTATACCCTACATCACCGATGATGGTTGGGGTATTATGCGTTTGTGCATAATGTTTGGTGTTTGTAATACCCAAAAAATCAATTAAATATTTCCGAACCCTGCATAAAGCATTTTTTTTTTTTAACAGACAATACTAAAATCCACCATACACACACACCACCCACATTCATGTAATTGCTAAATTTTATATAGACAAAAAGCCTCCGAAAAGAAAATTGCATTGTTTCTCTCTCAGAAACCTACACAGAAACACTCAAACCAAAACAACACCCACTACTACAATAACTATTATATTAAAAACTATAAGACAACAAACACATATACACAGAAAACAACAAGTGTAAGTGTACAATGAAATTACATTTTCTCTCTCTTTAATCGAAAAAAAAATGTAATTTTTCCTATTTTTTCATAAAAAAGTATAACAACAAAAAATTTATTATTTTCAAGAGAAAATTAGATAAAACACTCATGCATTAACCGGATATGATACAGTCTTTAAAGGATACGCGAACTAAAAAGACGAATTTAAAAGTGAAAAATAAATTTTCAAATAGAAAAGACTTCAAAAGAAGTCCAAAATAAACTAAATTTAAAAGTGAAAAAGTGTTTGATTTATTGTATTTTGTTGGTGTTTAAATGAAAATTCTTTTGCATAAATTTACATTTACTTAAAAGGACATTGACCATGTAATTTTTGAAAAAAGGATAAAATGTTCTACAAATCAAAGTCTTAAGGCGGTGTCAGGGTGGTAATTTGAAAAAGAGTTGAAAGAGAGTTTAAGTTCAAAACGAAGGAGGTAAAAGAAAATTTATTTAACCTTCATGTGCAAAACAGGAAATAACGAGTGAAAACTAATTGTTGTAAAATTTATAGTAAAAAATAAATAAATAAATAAAAAATCAATAATTATTAACACTTAATGGTAAAACAAAAATGGTTAATTAAAAATTTATCAATGTCAACAATTGTGGTTGAAAATGATACTTGTACTACAAAAAAGAAGAAATAATAAAAAAAAAAAACGGAAAAAAACCTTGAATAATGAATATGACAACGAAAATTTATTTAATCATTTAAAGTGTTCTTTTTGTTGCTTTGAAAGGAACTTTTTGAAAAGATAAAAATTTACATAAATTAATTAATTGTGAAATTAAATGGTTAATTTTTTTTAATATATTATTTCAGAAATATGCTACTTTTGATTGGAAACTTTGATCTAAATCGCAAACTAGAACTTATCTTGAACAGAACTACAACTGAAGCATAGCTGAACTTGAACCTGAACTAGAACTGAACTAGAACTGAACTTAAACTGAACTTGAACCAGAACTTAAACTAAAGTTGAACCTGAACTAGAACTGAAATAGAAGAGAACTAGAATTGAACTTTGAACTGTATTAAAACTGTACTAGAACTGAACTTGAACTAAACTTGAACCTGAACCATAACTAGAACTGCACCAAACCCTGGACTTGAAGCTGAACTACGACTGATCTTGAACAGAATTAGCACTGAACTGGAGCTGGACTTTAACCTGAACTTAAACTAAAGTTGAACCTGAACTAGAACTTTACTAGAAGAGAACTAGAATTGAACTATGAACTGTACTAGAACTGAACTTGAACTAAACTTGAACCAGAACTTGAACCTGAACTTGAACCAGAACTAGAACTGAACTAAAACCTGGATTTGAAGCTGAACTAGAACCGAACTAGAAATGAACTAGAACTGAACAAGAACTGAACTAGAACTGAACTCTAACTGAACTGGAGCTGAACTAGAACTGAACTTGAAGCAGAACTTGAACTAAACTTGAACCAGAGCAAGAACTGAATTAGAAACCTGGACTTGAAGCTGAACTAAGACTGATCTTGAACTGAAGTAGAACTGAACTCTAACTGAACTGGAGCTGAACAAGAACTGAACTTGAACCAGAACTTGAACTAAACTTGAACCAGAACTTGAACTAAACTTGAACCTGAGCTAGAACTGAATCAAAAACCTGGACTTGAGACTGAACTAAGACTGATCTCGAACTGAAGTAGACCTTAAAGGAAATATTCTAATTGGTTCAAAAAATTTTAAGGATATATTTTCTTTCAAACCTTTCAAGGTTCTCAGAAGTTCTGTTCTACATTGTTTTAAACATTTGCCCAAATTACGCTCTCAGTTTAGAAATGTCCGTCCACCTATTTTCAATTTTTTTCTTTTCATGAGAAATTTGCAAATAAAATACTGCTGCATAATTTTTCTATATTTCAATTTTTAATAATTCTTTTCATAATGGAGTATTTTTCAAATAAATTTATCTGTAAGATGAGAACTGGGATAAAAAATTTGCTTTAAGTATGACCATGTTTTTTAAGCAAAAAAGTACCAAAAACTCAGATTTGCAAATTTGAATGAAATTTAATATTGTTTATTTTATCAATCATAATTTAAATGTAAATCTCTTCAAATTGGGATCTTATATAATTGTTGAACTTGTTCTCTAAACGTTTTAATAACGTCTGCTCTTCCCTCCGTCTGCATTGTTCATATTATATGTTGTTACCAGCATTTCAAATATAATTTAATATATTTTTTTCATTACAACAAATTTATTTTATTTCATAATTTTTTCCTTCCAATTAATTATTGTTGTATCATACGTCCTGTAAATAAAATTTACAGAACGTATGATTAATATTTAATTTCTAGAAGTATAACAAATATCAAGTATACGCAGATTTAATGCCTATAAATATTTAAATAATTGATAATTTCCCAAATTAAATTGTCTTTGTAGATACTCAATTTGAATTAATTTTCTTAAAAGGAAAATTAATTTCAATAAATAATTTATGATCTTATAAAAAATTTAAATTGTTTTTTCTTTTTATTGAAAAATAATTCATTGTAACAAAAACTAACAATTTCGCCTAAAAGCTCGAAGGAAATAAAAATTATTTGTAGGATAAATAACATGCAACTATTGATTTTGGAATAAAAAAAACAACAACAAAATTTAAATATTTAATTAAATTTAAAATTTAAAAATAGCAATTAATTTTGAAATTTTCTATATACAAAATGTTATGGAAAATTTAGAGGGTAAATATTTTATGAAATTTGAAATTTGTAATTATGTCCAGCAAGCATTTTGTATTAAGTTATAAAATATTGAACCAATAATTATATCTGAAAATTGGATTAAGATTCCTTTATATTTGTCATCCTAAATTTGTTGATCATTAAATCTGTATATAAAATAGTAACATTACTGACCAATTATTATTCCACAGCCCAAACAACAGAAGCAAATCCATTAAATCGGGGTTTTTGTGAAAATTTCAAATCTTTCTTTTAAAACCAAATGAATTATTTAGCAGAATTTTCTTGAAAATTGTTCATGTGGACAACCTGTCAGACAGATGGACGCACAGCATTATCCAGATTTGGAAAGTGATACTGAAGCGATTAGAATATTCACATGAAGGGCTATAGCTACACTTCTTGTGCTTTTTTAAACATTACTTTGACTACAATTTTTTTACCATAAAACATTAAGTAAAATTTTTTTAAAAAATACGGAATTGTGATCATCTTTAATCGGGTAAAATAGTTGTTTTAAGCCGACAGGTATATTCAAGGGTAGGACTGGGACTATTTATTAAATCACCATATTTGAAATGTTTCATCTTTTATTAAAATCGTATTTGATGATGACGTATTAAGTTATTTAAAATTATTTATTAGGTTAATATGGTAGCCAGACAGATGGAAGGATATGTGGCATATGAAAGGATAGAATTAGGACTAAGTTTTTTGTATATGGGTTTTATATATAAAAATTCAAGCGATTACTGTACCTAAGAATTTAAAATCTTTCGTTTAATATTATTTTTTGATCAAGAAATATAAATAAAATTTATTGAACAAATTTTTTAAAGTTTATACAGACTGTCAGCTGAACTGAAGTAGAGCTTAAAGGAAATATTCTAATTGGTTCAAAAAATTTGAAGGAAATATTTTCTTTCAAACCTGTCCAGGTTCTCAGAAGTTCTATTCTACATTTGTTTTAAACATTTGTCCAAATTCGCTTGATTTGACTCAATATCGTATATCTCTCAGTTTAGAAATGTCCGTCCACTTATTTTCAATTTTTTTTCTTTTCATGAGAAATTTGCAAATAAAATACAGCTGCATAATTTTTCTATATTTCAATTTTTAATAATTCTTTTCATAATGGGGTGTTTTTGAAATAAATGTATCTGTAAGATGAGAACTGGGATAAAAAAATTTGCTTTAAAAATGACCGTCCCTCAGTCTGTGTGTTTTTAAGGAAAAAAGTACCAAAAACTCAGATTTGCAAATTTTAATGAAATTTAATATTGTTTATTTTATCAATCATAATTTAAATGTAAATCTCTTCAAATTGGGATTTTATATAATTGTTGAACTTTTTCTTTAAATAAAGTCTGCTCTTCCCTCCGTCTGCATTGTTCATATTATATGTTATTACCAGCATTTCAAATATCATTTAATATATTTTTTCCATTACAACAAATTTATTTTATTTCATAATTTTTCCCTTCCAATTAATTATTGTTGAATCATACGTCCTGTAAATAAAATTTACAGAACGTATGATTAATATTTAATTTCTAGAAGTATAACAAATATCAAGTATACGCAGATTTAATGCCTATAAATATTTAAATAATTGATAATTTCCCAAATTAAATTGTCTTTGTAGATACTCAATTTGAATTAATTTTCTTAAAAGGAAAATTAATTTCAATAAATAATTTATGATCTTATAAAAAATTTAAATTGTTTTTTCTTTTTATTGAAAAATAATTCATTGTAACAAAAACTAACAATTTCGCCTAAAAGCTCGAAGGAAATAAAAATTATTTGTAGGATAAATAACATGCAACTATTGATTTTGGAATAAAAAATCAACAACAAAATTTAAATATTTAATTAAATTTAAAATTTAAAAATAAGAATTAATTTTGAAATTTTCTATATACAAAATGTTATGGAAAATTTAGAGGGTAAATATTTTATGAAATTTGAAATTTGTAATTATGTCCAGCAAGCATTTTGTATTAAGTTATAAAATATTGAACCAATAATTATATCTGAAAATTGGATTAAGATTCCTTTATATTTGTCATCCTAAATTTGTTGATCATTAAATCTGTATATAAAATAGTAACATTACTGACCAATTATTATTCCACAGCCCAAACAACAGAAGCAAATCCATTAAATCGGGGTTTTTGTGAAAATTTCAAATCTTTCTTTTAAAACCAAATGAATTATTTAGCAGAATTTTCTTGAAAATTGTTCATGTGGACAACCTGTCAGACAGATGGACGCACAGCATTATCCAGATTTGGAAAGTGATACTGAAGCGATTAGAATATTCACATGAAGGGCTATAGCTACACTTCTTGTGCTTTTTTAAACATTACTTTGACTACAATTTTTTTACCATAAAACATTAAGTAAAATTTTTTTAAAAAATACGGAATTGTGATCATCTTTAATCGGGTAAAATAGTTGTTTTAAGCCGACAGGTATATTCAAGGGTAGGACTGGGACTATTTATTAAATCACCATATTTGAAATGTTTCATCTTTTATTAAAATCGTATTTGATGATGACGTATTAAGTTATTTAAAATTATTTATTAGGTTAATATGGTAGCCAGACAGATGGAAGGATATGTGGCATATGAAAGGATAGAATTAGGACTAAGTTTTTTGTATATGGGTTTTATATATAAAAATTCAAGCGATTACTGTACCTAAGAATTTAAAATCTTTCGTTTAATATTATTTTTTGATCAAGAAATATAAATAAAATTTATTGAACAAATTTTTTAAAGTTTATACAGACTGTCAGCTAGAGGGATGAATGGACGTCCATAAGTCAACCCAGATTGTGATTATGTTTTGTTGGGTATACATGACTTTACCTGAAACAGTCCCTAAGAACTCAAAATCTTAATCTTGAACAACAAATATAAATAAAACTGAATGAAAAATTTTCAAAAATTCATGCAGGCATATCTAAAAGACGGATAGACGGATGTCCGTAAATCGACCTAGAAAATGATTATGTGTAAATTGATATATGCAAAAGTAGAACTGGGACCTGGGAAATTTTTTAATAATTTTTTGTTAAGTAAAATTTTATAGAAATTTTCTTATGAATTGTATATAGAAAACCAGCCAGACAGATGGACGGACAACATAAGATCAGCTCAGCTAGGACATATCAAATAGGTATACATAAGGATGGCATAGTTAGTCCTTTTTCTGTATCTGTATCTGTATTAAAAAAAATAATTTTATCTTTTGAAATATTTTTGAATTATAAAATGTTGATTAAAATTTTATTGAAAAATTTTAAATACAGACAGACGGACGGATGGACGGACATTAAAAAATCGTTTTAAATAGTTATAATAAGCCAATTCATACGCCTGAAGATTACGCTAGGACCATTCTTTCCGTATCTAAATTCAAAAATTTAAAATCCTTTAAGGAAAATGAAATATAAAATAATCTTTCATACCCCAAGTTGTTATTGAATGTGCATAAAAAACATTAAATAGTAATTATAGCTTTTTTCAAGTTTTATGGTTTTTTATAGAAGTCAAAAACATGTTTACAATTACTTACAATTTGAAGGTTATATTTTTTCTCAAAAAAAAAAAAAAAAAAAAAAAAAAAAACAATTAAATTATCTTTAATTATGTTAAGTTTTCTTGTAGGTAAAAGAGCACATAAAAGACAAAGTAATAAAAAGGACATTACTCCACATTAAACTAAAAAGGACTATAATAAATTCTATTACAAATCAACATCTAACACACGCATAAATTATTCACGTTTTCGAAATTTCGTTTTTTTCTGTTTTTCTTTCTCTTCTCTTTTCCATTTAAATGACTGACCTATATTTGGTGACACAAAAGCTATTTATTTTGTAAGAATATTTGAAAATATTGGTCAGTGTCTTCAAAACTTTTGTTCAATATAATAAAATGTCATTTTGTTTATATATATATATATATATATATATATATATATATATATATATATATATATATATATATATATATATATATATATATATATATATATATATATATATATATATATATATATATATATATATATATATGTATATATATATGATTAAGAAATTTAGCCTTGAACATATGTAAGTATGAAAGCATTGAAAGCATGTGACTGTATTATAATCAAATAACGGACTGAAAGTCAATACAGTGAAGGTAAAGCTTTTGTTTATTGTGTTTTTGGGTATTAAATCTCATTAATTGGAGTTCAATAATTGTTAAATTACTCTATACCACTGTTTTATATTTATCTAACAAATAATTGTTTCAAATTGTTAAATAGGCCTTCAATATAGTGACGACATATCAATAGAAAGTATTTAAATCAATGGAAATTTATGGTTGAAATATAAATAAAACGTTGAAGTAATTTTAATGATATATTTTTTGAAGTTTGAAGGTTAGAATGAAAATAAAAAAAGAGAATTATAATTTTTATGACATCCTCATTAAGACATACATATACATACTTTTAGTTTCGAAAGTTATTTTTGGATGTCAGACCAAAGAAACGCTTTGCTTTGTAACTTTTTCCGGAAGTTTGTTCACCTGGATGGATTTACATGAAATTTGATAAAAACAGTGTGGCATTTTAGTTATAGAATATTGGACCTCAAAAAGGCTCTATGAACAGAGTTTCAGGTTTGCAAACTGAGATATTTCATACATTTTCCAACCAAGTGAAAATTGTTTGTTTTCATTCATTATTTAAAATTTACAATCCTTTAAAACTTCTTGAAGTTTTTTAGTTTCCGAGTTATTTCCATTTGAATTATCCACTTTTAAGATTTTGCAAAACTTTCAGTGAATTTTATTTTATTGTTAATATTCATCTTGTTAATGTTCAACATCTCTTCTCGGTCCAAAAAGGAGATACTTTTTAATCTGAAAATTAAAAAAATTGGATTTTTTTTTCATAAAAAGTAATAGTAGATTAAGTCCGACTATGTTATTCCCTACAACACAATATTGATTATAATGGTAGTTGCGAAAAAACAACAAAATTATTTATAAAAAATTGAGGTCAATATCTGTTCTCGGTCCAAAAAGGAGATTTTTTCATCTGAATATTAAAAAAATTGGAAATTTTTGTTTTTTTTGTCCTTAAAAGTAATAGTAGATTTAGTCCTACAACACAATATTGGTTAAAAATGGTAGTTACGAAAAATTAATGAACGATCCATTTAGAATTTGATTTTCTGAATTATTCTTAAAATGCATTTTTCTGGGGGGTAAAATGGGAGCTAGAAGAATTTTTGGATCGACCCTCGTATAAATTTGCACATCGATTGTGGCTGATATTTATCGTATATATGAAATTTATGTCCTTGAAAGTGAAATGGAACGATCCTCGTAAAGTTTCGCACATTTTTTTAAAATATCATAAGACTTAATTTTTTAAAATCTTGTTAAAATCGCTTTATATTTAGGACTTGAATGTGCTTAAATCGGGGAAGGGAATTGTATAGAAAGTAATTAAAATATTGGAGCGAACGTGGCCAATTGCAATAAAATTCATCCTTATCGTAAATAATGTAATATAAATAGTATAAAACTTGATAAATATATCTCAAAAGCTGCGACTTGTAGAGTTCTCAGAGCGTTTATTTGGATAGCTAGCCGATTCTAACTGACAGACGGATGGATGTACATCGTTAAATCGGCTCAGAAAGTAATTCTGAGCTGAATGGTGCACTTAAAGATGTATTTTTTCAATATGTTATAAACGCAATTTGACGAAGTTTTGTTAAAATCGGATTATTATGCCCGCGAGAATGTATCTAATAGAAGAAAGACAGGCAAACATGATCATGACTTAAACTACTCAGATTTTGTTCTGATATAAGAATGTATAAAATTTATGGAGTCTTAAATGATTTCTTCTTAGCGTTATATACGGAATAATAAACTTAATCACAATTTGCGATGGTGTGGGATATAAGAAAATAAAAATTTTTCATAATTTTGTGTCAAAAATTCTGAAATTAAAATAAAAATTCTGAAATAGCGGATATAAAGTCATACGCCTTATATAAATATATTACTCATACGCTTCTATGTTCATTGTTAAAGGTTTGCATCAATAAATTGTTCCTTTATCAGAAGATATGTTTTTTTTTTTGTCTTCCAAATTTGACTAAAAACTGGCAGCTGTTCTCTGTTGAATCTATAGATATATAATAGATATAAAACTGGCAGCTGTTCCTTTTTGCTACGTTTTTTTCATTAATCATTTTTCATTAATTTCTTCTTTAATTCCATAAAAAAAATTATATAAACTTTTTTTTTTGTAATTTATGATTTTTATCATTAAATAAATCTTGGTATCATTAAAACATAAAATTGCAGTTGCATGTAAATTTGTATCATAAATAACTTATAAACGGACAACAACAGCAACTGATAGTTTGTCATTTGTTTCTCTATTAAATCGGAAGATAAGAGATATATAAAATTTTGTAAATAATGTGTAAGAATCATAAAATATACACATATTGTGTATTAAGGTAAATAAGCATACAATATGTGACCAATGTTTAGGGTGAAGTTAATTTAATTGATTGTGTGTGTTTATTATTAAACAAAAAACAATAAAAGTAAACCGGAAGCAAGAGTGACATACCTTAAGTGCAGGGGGTGCCAAGGAAATGATTCAATAAATTTTGGAGTGATAATAAAAAATAATATAAACAATGAATTATATATTATGAGAATTATATCCTCTCGGGTACGACACTTACATTTTAGAAAAATTGTCTGGATTGTAAATATTGATTTAGACAAATTGGTTGTGCTTTTCCATAAGGACTGAAATTAACATCAAAGACTTCATGAGATTTCATAATGTCTCCACTTATTTCTGACTTGACTGGACATTCTCTCACTATGCTTAACAAGCCTTTGAGTGGTACAAGAACAACAAAGTGGTGTTTCGAGAGAGCTAAGAGAGCTAAGACCAGTAGAGAGACATTGGATTCTTCTCAATATCGAATTGAAGAGCACAAAAGGGTTTCTAAAAATGTGACAAATTTTAAACAGTGATTGATATTTTTATAGTCACAGAAAGCAATATAAAAACTATATAGAAGGGTTTCAAAAAGGTTCAAAATTTAATCACTACACAGAACTAAATATCGTTAACACAGATTTTCTTCAAATTGAACAAATTTTCTTCAAATACACTGAAAAGTTAATCAAAAAAAATTTAATGGATGTCAAATTGAATGAAATTTCGTTAAAAAAATTAACGAAAAATCTGTTATATCAACAGACACTTAGTAGAAACGACAGTAATGCATCATAAGAAAAATACACAAATTTACACACAAATTTACACACAAATTTATTTAAAATGAATAAAATTTAACTATTTTTTCGTCAAATAATTTTTATATTTTCTATATCATCGAATTTAAATAGTCATATTGACCATTTTTCATCAATTTGAAGAATTTACGAAAAGTTAATGAAAATTTTTGTTATGATGAATAAAGGTTTCTTTGATTGATATTTAACCTCTTTTTCTTCAATTCTACACCATTTTTTGTTATATTAAAATAACATATAAATTATATTCATTATTTATTTGTTTCCATTTCTGAAACTTTGGTTGGTCTGACCTGCATATATATTTTGTAGCATGTGTATCAAAACTATCACATATATGTGTCATTAAAGCTCATTACAAATGCAACATGCTATAAAGAAAATAGACTACAATAACAAAAAACGGACACCAGAGTAAAAAAGGAAACAAATAGAAAAAAAAGCACGAAAAATTTATTAAAAAGAAAAACGGAAAAAGAGCATAAAATACAAAGAACTAAACTCACATGTTTATATGTATGAGTGAATAGAGAGACAAAAGTTCAATGAGAGTTTACTATCATAGTTTTTTTTCACTTCTCCTCTACAATTATCCTTATTTTCCAACTGAGCATGAATAAGTGTATTTTTTTAATAAAAATGACCATTAATGTCCTCTTTTTTCAATAAGTACATAAACGAAGTACTAAATAACACGAGTACTAATTTTTTATTGTTATTCGAATCTCTATGAATGAAAATTGTTGTTGTAGTTTCGTTTTTTATTTTATCCTTTTTTTTCGAACTAAACGGAAGTTAATAGTGAACAAATTTAAATGCAAATGACATTTTGTTATAGACTTTCAACGCCTACAGTTCGAGGAAATAATAGAAACAAAAAATAGTGAAAAAAATTATTAGAAAAACAAATTGTCACTTTGTTGTTGACCATTAAAAGGAAGGAAATTCCAAATAAAATGATTAACTTTTAATATTAAATAATAAATGTGAAATAAAGAAACAGTTGTAATTATTTTCGCGTTTATTTCCGTTTATTTTTTTGTAAAAGGGTGTGTTAAAAAAAGAAACTATTTCATTGCAAAAATATTGTGAATGTGTGTGTTGTGAACATATTTTATATGCCAAAAGTTTTTTTTTATAAAAATTATCATAAATTTTTAATCCTTTAGAAAAATCAATTTTAAAATAATCCTTTACAACAATAACAATAATTTGCAGAAAAGATGGAAAAACAAATTAAAAACAAGTAAGAACACTATATTCGGCTATGCCGAATCTTCAATACCCTCCACCACAAATGTGTATGAAGTAAATAATTTTTTATTTCGTACATACACACTCACAGATGTATACAATATATTGAAGCTTTTCTTAAATTTAGCGCAGAAATATTTAATGAGTCTCAAATTATATTTATGGCTGAACCGATTTTGAAAATTTAAGAAATGGTCGTGATGTACATATTGTATAATATTGTGGCAAAATTTCATGATTATTTGTTGACTTATAATTGAAAATTTTATGATAGATTTTTGCTAGAATTTGGAGGTTACCTCAGATATCGGTCTATATCTTTTAACATACTGAATAGGAAAGTATAACAATGCTATAACAAATATTCGGGCTAAATTTCATTGAACTCAGTCAATTAAAATGGATGTGAGGAAAGACGGATTGACAGATATAGCTAGATCTGCTCAGATTTTGATTTGATGTATAAATATATGAAATTTCATTCTATTTTGTCGACATAAAATTGCTTATTTTACAAAAGTTATTTGCTTGAACTTAGAGGATGCCTCAGATATCGGTCTATATTTTTTCATATACTAATCCCATCTTTACGCTTTAAAATAGAAAATTTTTCAGGTCAATAATAAATACTCAGGTCAATTTTTATTGAGTTCTGTCAATTATTGTGGATGTGAGCGTGTCAAAAAAAGACAGACAGATAGACAGACACAGAACAGACAGATATAGCTAAATCTACTCAGATTACGATTTAATGCAAGAATGCATATATACAATATGGGGTTTGAGACAATTGCTTCTAAGCCGTATACAGAACAACAAAATTAATGTACCCTCTTCACCAATTGTGGTGGTGGAGGGTTTAATAAATAATTGAAATTATAATGTATTTTATTAAATGAGTGATATGGAAAAAATATATAGAGATAAGAGAATATAAAACAAAAATAAAAAAAAAATATTAAAAAAGTGCTAAATTATACTAAAACATGCATTAAGTTTAAAAAAAAATATTTAAATTGTGAAAATTATTGAAGGAAAATAATTCTTTATGGTTTTTTCTTTGAATTGTCTAGTAATTTCCATTGCAAAAATATAATATTTATTTAAATTAAAAATTTAAAATAATTTAATACAGCAACAGTAATTGAGAGCAGTTAAAAACGATAACATGCCACCGAAACGTAGGCGAAGGTTTCAGGGGTTATATTATCATTCCTCACCTCCCAAAGGTAAGTCAATTGGAGTTTTTTTCAATTTTCCTTAATTTAAAATAATTTTTGTTATTCTAAATAAACTAACGAAATGTTATTGGGTACACAAGTTAATAATATCTAGTTTTTTGATTAAAAGATCTTTCATGATAGAAACAAGTTAAAGTCTAATAGGCGGTTAAGGCAGATAATATTATATCTTATAGTTTCAGAGATATTCAAGTCGAAATAAATTTTTAATCCATTTTTAGTCCTGTTTATTTTTTTCTTCAGAAAGCAGACTTTCAGTCAAGATATTAACTTTTAAGAAAAGTATTTTTTATCCATGAAAACGTCAGAACTTGCTGATTTACAAAGAAATGCGAGGTTGGATGTCATTAATGATTAACTTCATATTTCGAATTTTTTTAATAAATTTTATATTTAAACTTTTAAAAAATTTGAAAAATAACGATATTTGTTTGAAATATATTATATATTTACTTATTCTTTATTTATATAATTTTAAGAACTCCCACTTTTTCGTATGAAAATACCCAAAATCTCAATCCCTATGAATCATGTTTACAAAATTTTGATTTTTTCTTTCACTTGAATAATTGCTTTGTCATTACAAGGTCCGTCCGGGAGAAAATACTTTTTGTGTGGTTACCAAACATTTAAGCTTTTTTCCATAATTTTTCAAATTTGGATAGGGCTTGTGAGCATATCTTTGGCCCAATGGCGTTTACATGCATTCTATTAAGAATGCTTTATAAAATAGAAAAAAATATGAAGCACAGGACAAAAATAATGGTTTTAAAAGTGAATAAATGATGCCACCTTTTTCTAAAAATTCCCAAAAATATAAATATTTTAAAAGTCTCAAATTCAGGTTAATGTAACCTTTATAAGGGATTTAATTTTTATTTATAAGGATTTAAAAAATTCTAGGACCTTCTGCAAGTCCACTATCTTAAAAAAAATAAAAATTAAAAATAAGCAGGTCTAAAAATGGGTTAAAAATTATTTTGACTTAAATACCTTCGTAATTATAAGAGATCACCAAATATATAGAGTATTTTTTACACAAGGACTTTGTGTGTACAAAATTTCTTTTCTTTCAATTCAAAAACGGATTTTTAAAAAATCAATATACTTGAGGTGGTCAACTTAATAGGGTCACTGACTACGCCTCTAACAATATAGGGGCATACAAAAATAAAATACTTTTAAAATAAAGATTTGTCAACTGTAAAAAATCTTGTTTTTCAGAGTTCCAAATTCAGATTTTTTAAATTTTTTACTGATTTATATTTTATATTTAAATAGTTACTGTAGCAATAATTTTACTAAGAATCTGAACAGATTAAAAATATTCGGGATCTTTATTAAGATCGTTAATTTAAAAAGACTAATAAAATACAAGTGTAAAATTGGCATATTCAGAGATTTTCAAGAACTATCAAAATTCATTTTGTCTCAATTGATAAATTAATGTCTAACGAATTTTCAAAAACTTAATATACCAGAGGTGACCAAATTTGAAGGGTTACCGACTACACCTATAATCCTTCAAATCGATTCGTTAGTACATCAGCTCGAACCCTGTAAAATTTTATTAAAATATTGTTAAAGGTTAAACATTTACAGCATTACCTACAAAACAAATCTATTTGGACTTAGAGTGCGACCTTAGCAGAATCTGATTGTATTATTGTATAAAACATACTTTAAGTAATTTTGGAAAATGAGTCTGTATGGATCTGCGACAATTTGTGGACCGATATTATTTAAATTAATCATATGGATTTAAAATAGTACAAGACTTAGTTGTACCGAATTTCAATCTTCATATCTGTGAGCTTTATGAGTTTAAAATCCCCAGAGGATATATGTCTGGGAGTTACCCGAAATATTTGTATCGAACATGACCACGTTTAATTGGTTTCGTTAAAATTACTACTTGTAGAGTGTTCATAAGATTTATAACACTATTTTTGTAAAAGAGGGTATAACACGGTTTGTACCCTACGCCATGAATTTTGCTGGGGGAAATTATTGACCAACCCTCGTATTTTTGCTAATTTTTATTTTAATTTTATCAGTTAATATGCTCTTCTAAGTGATATTTAGAAGGCAACTTGTATGGGACCTTTGAGAATCAAAATTTTGCAGATCCTTTTAGAATTTCATAGGACTTTTTTTGCAAAATTTATATTTTTGACTTTTATAAGCTTAAAATTCCATTTCCGGAAGACCTTTGTTTGGGAGGTACCCGAAGTATTTAACCAAACATGGCCAATTTCAATAGAAACATTAACCAAAATATCTCAAAAATTGCAACCTATAGAGTGTTCAAACGTTCACATAACAGATAGAGGATACGAACATCGTTAAAAGTACTCAAAAAATGATTCTAAGTTGAACGGTATACTTTAAAGTGGGTGTAACACCATTTTTTCTGTATGTTACAAACATGAGCACAAACGCATTATACCCCAACCACCTACGGTGATTTAAAGTCAAAATAAATTTTTGGGCGAAAAGAGAAAAAATATGTTATGTTTTTGCTCTTTTAGATTTTCATGTAAAAGATCGATTTTTGGTTCGAGATAAAATTGATAATACTTTGTTGTCTTTTTTGCTCAATCTCCTCTATTTAGCGATAAAATTTTAGATTTTCTAAAATTTGGGCGAGAAGATAAAATTTTAAAAGAAAATAAAAGTGAAAACTGATTTTTGTTCTTATTTGCAATAAAGGTGGTAATTGTTTTAAGTCATTTTGCTCTCTCAACTCAATTTTGGAATTTCATATAAAAAAAATATGTTTTTGGTTGAATTTTTGTCTTTACCGCTCTAGCTCCTCTTGTTTTGCTATAAAAAGCAATTCTATATTATTATATAAAAATAGATTTTTGATAGAAAATAAAAATAATAGCATATTTCCGTTCTATTGCTTAACAATTGAACTACAGGAAGTAGTGGTATTTTTCGTCAAATTTATTTATTTTTTTTTTTTGGAAAATTAATTTCGTCCTTTTGATTAAGATTTTTTATAGAAAAACGATTTTAGCAGGAAAATAAAGTGACTATAGATTTTGGATTTAAATAGTTTACTCCATTTCCTCCTAAATATTAAACGCTTCTTTTGAAAATGACGTTATTATTTTATTATAAAAATTATCTAATCACTTTCAAAAATGTTTTGTAATACCTCAACTTAAAACACAATGACCTACCAAGTACAACGTTAACCTTGAGTTATATTTCATAATTGATTATAATTATTGACCGAAATCAATTTAAGCCATATTTCTTGAATACAAAACTTACGAATTGTCTCAATGGTCTACTCAAGTCGTTTATGATTGTGCCAACTTTCCAGGGAATTAAAGTCTTTTAACTGTATCTTTAATTTTCTTTTTATTGTTCTCGAACATAAAAACACCAACAAAATATAAAAAAAATTATCGAAAAGGGGGAAAAAAACAAACATAATTATTTTAATTATTAAATGTGAATTTTAGTCACTTTCCATTCTTTCACTCAAATTCTTTTTAATTGTCATTTTAATCCGTAGAGTGTTTTGTTGGATTTTATGTTTCATAAACATGCAAAGGAAATAGTTTTCTTTCTGTTTAAATTCCATTCTTTTTTACTTTTTATGCCAAAGAAATTCCCACTTTTTTATTTAAGGACTTCTTGGTAACCCAGTTACACTAACACTAAAGTAAAATAGCAAAAAAAAAGGAAGAATGGAATGCGTAAATTGCGTGTTTTATAGGAATTTTGTATCACAGAACACTTTTGTTCGTGAGTGAGAAAGAGCGCAGGAGTTGGAGAAATGTAGAGACTGCGAGAGTAAATAAAACAAATTTCACATTTGTGTACCTAATTAAAGGTGTCTACAGTCATTTATTTGATGATAATTTTCATGGGGTTTAACACGTTTTAACATGTTCATTGGAATCTATATGATGAAATCTTTTTTTAAGAAGGCAACAAGTGATTTTTTTCAGGAAATTTTATGTCATTATAATTGACAAGAATTTGTGATCATTAATTCTTATGTTTCAAATATAGAATATTTTAATAATTCCTGTTACATTTTTGACAGTTTGTTAGAAACTCAAATGGAATAATTACGTAAAATGAGCAAAAATCTGGTAATCTACCATAACTTTTCATACAATACTTTTTACTGACTTAGGAGGGTTTAAGCTAAATTGTGTTCAACATGAAACAATTTTAATTAACATTTTATAAATTTTATTTTAGTCCGAAAACATAAAAAGTAAGCAAACAAAGCTCCTATAAAAAATCATTTTCAAAATTTATCTCCAAGTAACTTCCAGATCCAACAAAACATTTTTTTTGGATTCCAGTTAATACTCAAATTCAGGTTCAAGTTCAGATTCTAATTCATGTTTTAGCTTAGGTTCTGTTTGATGTTCTAGTTCAATTGAAGTTTATCTCTGATTTAGGTCTAGTTTAGTTCAAGTTCAGTTCTAGTTCATCTCTAGTTCAGTTCTAGTCCAAATCTACTTCAGTCCTTGTTCAATTCTAATAAAGTTTTAGTTTAGTTCTAATTAAGTTTTGATTCATATCTAGTTCAGCTCTAGTTTAGCTATAGTTAAGCTCTAGTTAAGCTATAGTTGGGCTCTAGTTCAGCTCTAGTTTAGCTATAGTTTAGCTATAGTTGAGCGCTAGTTTAGCTATAGTTGAGCGCTAGTTTAGCTACAGTTGTGCTCTAGTTCAGCTCTAGCTATAGTTGAACTCTAGTTCAGCTATAGTTTGGCTCTAGTTCAGCTCTAGTTTAGCTATAGTTGAGCCCAAGTTTAGCTATAGTTGAGCTCTAGTTCAGCTCTAGTTTAGCTATAGCTGAGCTTTAGTTCAGCTCTAGCTATAGTTGAACTCTAGTTGAGCTCTAGTGTGGCTCTAGTTCAACTCTAGTTCAACTCTAGTTCAGTTCTAGTTTAGCTCTAGTTCAGCTCTAGTTTAGCTCTAGTTCAGTTCTAGTTCAGTTCTAGTTCAGTTCTAGTTCAGCTCTGGTTCAGTTCTCGTTCAGTCTTACTTAAATCCTAGTTTAGTTTAGTTTAGTTCTAGTTTTGTTTTAGTTTAATTCTTAAATCTGAGTTATATTTATTATTACGCTACCTTTATGTTAATCTAATATTTTGTATTTCTTTAACTTTAAGAAGACGTGGAAACTATTAGTTATTTATTGGACATTAACCTCAAAGTTTTATTTTTTATAAAATATCTCTTAGCGTATGACTAATATTATTTTCAATATTATAACTCATACGGTGTTGTTTTCTTTTAAGACGATTAAAAACATTAGTAAAGTAATTGTTAAGATGGTGACTTGATAAAGAAGTTTTGAAGAACAAAAGTAGCTTTTAATATTGATTTGAAAGGTTTTGGAGAGATAAATGAATAATTTGGTCTATATTCTAATTTATCTATTGATTAATAATTTCTTATTTAAATGAATAATCAATTTGAGAGGAATGAATAATTAAAATTAATTTAGTTAAATTAACTAACTAATTAAAATTATTTTAGTTTGCGATACATATTTTTTGAAATTTAGGAAGAAATTAATTTAAATTAATTAAATAAGTAATGTATCAGTTGTAAACCTTATGAACAGGATTATTCTCCAATCAATAATATTTTTAAACCTTGAAGTCACTGACATTGTTTGAATATTCATGCTGCTTTTGACGTATAAACATATACACATATGTGTTTAATTATTTACTTGTATTTACGTAAAAATAATGATAATTTTTTTCTTTTGTTGTCAGAAATATATAAATCAACAAAAACGCGCTTTTCCTTGAAATTTCACTTGTCACTAAAAGTTTTTGTTTATATATCTATCACTTCCTTTTGCTTTCTTTCTTTCTTTCTTTCTTTAATCAGTGGAAAACTACTTTTACTTTTGTATGTAAGAAATTATAATTATTCTCTTTTTCATATTATTGTTAGAATAGACATGTGTATGTGTTCATAAACAATACTTTAATGAATTAATTACATCTAAAGTAAACATAATTATTTTTAATAAATATAGATTTTTAAGGAAAAATAATGAAATATTTTATTTATTTTAAGTTATTTGAACAATGAAATATAGAAAATTTAAATCTGCAAGTAACTTTTCATGAAAAGGTATAATGGAGACAAATGAGTTATATTAATAAATCATATTAAGTATACGCTTATGGTGACTTTATGATTAATTAAATCGACATATTTTTATGACCATTCAATTACTAACTGAATAACTTTAATGACTGATCATAAACTTAATCCAAATTATTTGTAATCAGTGATGTTGTTTCAAAGCGATTTTTTAAATTATTCCTAAACGTTTGAACCGGTGGAGACATCTTAGAAATAGTTGGCATTTTTATAAAAGTTTGTTTTTGACTTGATTTCGAGGACTAGTGGGTGATCTTCTATACTTTGTCATTTTAAGTATGACGATTTTTAAAAAATTTGCAATAAATTAACAAAAAAAAAAAAAAAGAATCAATGTCGTTGTAAGAGATACGACCCATTTCCGGTTTTTAAGTTTATATTCTTATTTATATTTTTATAGTGCTTTTTGTTACATTGCTCGAATAAGTAGTCCATCTCTAATTAAAATCTGTTAACTGTTTGGGCACCTTTTCTGTGTTCTTCAAATCTCTGTTAACAGAAGCCAAACAACTCTCCATTCTTCTTATTTTACTCAAGGGCTTGTTTACCATATTGACAGGATGTCAAGTTAGGCCAAAAATAAGTTGACACATTAAGAAGCCTTATGATTGTATATTGGGATGTAAAGGATAATTTAACGTTGATTCCAGCTTATTGTGTACTCACAAAAAAAAAACATGAACATTTTTCTTTAAAATTCGCCAATTGGGAAGATGAGATCTTTGATGGCACTATTCCACTATTTTCATGTGTTGAGAATATCGAACCAGAAAACAGTAATCAAATTTTTTATTCATTCGTTAAACCCGCTCTCACAAAAAACTACAGTAAAATATTTTAATATTTTCCTGAAACTTCATATCTTGAAGATAAACTCCTGAATTTCAATTTCCAGGATGGGACAAAATAGAAACCAATATTTGTCAAATTGGTAACATATAATAAAAACTGTAAATAATTATAAGAGGGATATTATCTGAAAGGTAGGACCAAATATGAATCGATATAGATAGTATGAGAGCTAGAACCAAATATGATTCAAAATATCTAGATAAATTCCATTAGAATTGATTCACTATTGTAGACGTGATAATGTTTCAAACAGACGGATAGATAGACGGTCACTGCTAAATCGATTCAGTTTTTAATTTGATTCAAGAGTATAGATGTTTTAAAAACGGAATAAAGTTTATATATCCTTTATACCAATTTTGGTGTAGGGTATACAATTTCCGAGGATCTGATCACATAGGAGTCTGTAGTTATTCAAAATCAACTCGAAAATACTTTGGCTCCGCTCATGTGAAATTTCATTTAGATTATCTCTCAGAGTTTCAAAATTATTAAAAAAATGTATTGGATACTTTAAGCGATGTAAATGATGGAGGGTTTGTTTTCAAAGACATGGGATGAAGGTTATAAGGTCTCACTCTATATGTATTTATTCTAGTAAGCGAATTGGATTTAAATTTTATTACTTTGAAAATCCTAATACTAATTTAAGAACATAATAAATATCATTTTAATTATGACACTCCGAGGTGCTATTAATTAATTTTAGAAAATTTTTGTCCATTTTGTATATAATTCTGGAAAAAATTCCTTCCAAACTTTTAGAATTTTTCTGGGTTTGAAGAAAAAAAAATAATTCTTATAAAAAAAAAATTCTTTCGAAATCCAAAAATGAGTATGGGACACAAATTCTATTTGAATATGTTTCCCTTAAACCAAAACAGGCACAATTACAAATGTATTTACATATAAATACATATGTACATATATAAATATATATGTAAATATATAAACATGTATCAACATGTTATAAACAACCAAATTTAAGTTAATTTGAAACTTCATTATTTGACCACTACATTGAAATATTTGTTATTCACCACCCGCCCATGAATGAATTCGCTGTTAGTTTTTTTTTAGGTTAAATAGAAACGATTACAATGAATTTCTTTGGTAAAGGTTTGTGTACTTATTTTTTGATGGTTGACTGGTTGTTGACCACAATAACAATACAACATCCACCACCTACATAGAGGATATATATGTGAGAATATCCTAAACTGTAAACATATATTTAACTGACTGTTAGAATTTGTTGTTGTGTTATTGTTATATATTTTTTTAAAAAGGTTTTATTAACTTTATTTTTGATTTAGTTGTTAGCCGGCTTTCTAACTTAAAACACGTTAAAGTTATTTGGAGCAAAAAATTATATTGGGATTAAAAAAAGATATTTCTATAGATAAGAGAATAATAGAGACTTTTAAAGGATTTTAATAAATAGTTGTGTAAATTTAGTGCAATTTCCATTATTTTTTTGATTTATTGATTTTTAAATATTGATTTGTTGTTTTATTTACCGTTTTTTTTTTTAATAAATTCGAAAATATTTATTGTGAAATAAAAAATTTTTATTGGAATTTAATTAAATTTCCCTTTTTAACATTTTTCAGTTTTACCCATGAATGGTCAGGTGGCTAATAGCACTAGCCGACGAAGGCGTGATCCAGATGGTAAGTGCATGAAAACAAATCCTAAATT
Source organism: Cochliomyia hominivorax (assembly GCA_004302925.2). Classification (NCBI taxonomy): domain Eukaryota; kingdom Metazoa; phylum Arthropoda; class Insecta; order Diptera; family Calliphoridae; genus Cochliomyia; species Cochliomyia hominivorax. The sequence goes on along the minus strand of PYHX02000036.1, from coordinate 3,758 downwards.
TAGAAAAACATATTGATTGAAATTATCTTCTATAGAAAATTAAATCTAAACTGCTTCATACCTGCAATATTGCGAAATTCCATTTTAATCAAAACATTTTTACAATATTTGGGAAGAATATTTTTACCTAGAAGATTTTCGTGATCATTTTTTGGATTGTTCTGAAATTTTTTAATATAATTAGTAAATTGCCTGTAATAGTCTAGCGAAATTGCTTTTAAAATTCTATATTATTTTTGATTTATTTGAAATTCAAATTGAATTATATTGGTCATTTACTGCAAGATCGTCATAACTCTAAAAATAAAATTGTTCAGGTGTGTGTGACAGAAATGTAGTTTTTAGAATATATGGCTGATAACTTAAATTATCGTTTATATAATAATATATAACTTACAATAGATATAACAGGAATGGCGCTTTATTTCCTGTAGTAATCAATAAATTATATAATTGTCTATAACTATTTTTGTCACAATCCTGTCTAATATAAGAAAAGCAATATTTATTGTTTATAGAAATATTTGCAACTAAGCACTATTGTTATTAAGTCAAAAACGTTGTTTTTGGACTTATGACGATATTGCTCTAAATGAGAAGAAATCAGCAATCTAATGATACAAATTTCTTTGTTATTTATAAGATATTAAAAGGCTTGAACTCAAATTTCTGAAAAATGATTAGAATTTAATTGTGTTAAATCTAGTAAAACGATTTTATAATCTCAATTATTAAATTCTTAGATAATATTTATTTTTGATGATATTTATAGTTTCACTACTAGTATCTCTTCCATTATACTGAATCCCGTCTTCATGGAAAATCTTGACATGTTAATAAGCCTCCATCAATTTCTGGTTATTTGCTCTAAAAATGAATTTTAATAAGAATAAGATTTACATAAAGTTTGGGGACTTTTATATACAAGACATTCAAGTCCAAAATTATTTTTCCAATAAAACAGTTTCTGACATGTGATTTATTCAAAGACTCTCTTTAAGCAGATTAATTTTTTTAGTTTTAAAATTTTTGTCGACAGGTTCTATTTACTAAAAAGCCTTAGTCCTCTACTTCAGAAATTACGCTACCCTCTCAAAACACATTTGCACCTGGTCTACTCAAATATAGGTGGTTGAGGTTTTATGCATTTGTACTGATACCGATCGGTACAGAATTACTTTCTGCTTCGATTAACAATGTCTGTCTTCCTGTTCGTTCTGCTGGCTGTCTGCGTAAATGTTATGTACATTCTGCATGTCACAAATACAAATAAATTTTGTATCAAACCAAATCCATATGTCAATTTTCAAGATGATTGGCCCTCATATAACCGTAGCTCCCATACAGAAACACTTACGAAAATCACTATAAAGTGCATAAGTCCAAAAAAATGTTAGTAGTGTGATGGTATTTGGTATATTTAAGATTTATATAACTCGAAAACACCAAGCTAAATTTTTGGAGGATTTTTTTTTTTTTTTAAATAATATTTCCAATGTTTCCTTACAGGGACATACAGAAAGACACTGTGAACATTCAAGAAAACTATTATGCCACAGTGAAATCGAATAAGATGTGGGGAGGGATTATGTATACTAGATATTATATTCATATTAAATATTTGGAACTCAAGTAAAAATGCTATATTAGCTGTGCCGCATCTCTAATACCGTCCACCACGAACAATTTGGAAATATTTGAAGGAACATATTATTACGCCTGTAAAGGACATATTATTCCTGTGTCCTATATCAGCTTAAGATATTATAGTCAAAGCTTCATTAGAATACTACTTCGCCGTATTCTATCCAAAATTTTTAAATTATTTAATATGCTTAAAAAATTTGAGAGCTGCAATATTTCGTTGTTAGGGGGATACAATTTCCCCATGTCCTAAACGCAAAATTTTTTGTCATTATTGTGTTATCAAGTTTTGTGATATATATTATATTAGTTATAGAGATATACAATATTAAGTGTTTTGTTTCTAAGACGAAATACCTAACGTGTTCTATAGTGCGGCGCAGTGTTCTTCACTAAAGACAACATCAGTGTGCAAAACTTTAGAAAACTTTAAAAAAAATCTGTTAAGTTGGTAAACCTTGATACAAATTTTCAGTTTTAGGAGACTGTTTTGGAATGGCTCTGTAACATATTTAATTCTGAACCAATTTAACTTCTTAGGATAATACTAAGGCGAAATTGTATATACTACTGGGATGAGAGGGTCCCAACAGTAGACAGACGGACGAAGCAAAATCGACTCAGATTTTGATTTGCTACAAAAATATATACTTCATGAGATCATAGATGATTCCTTCTTGGTGTTACAAATAAAATGTCAAACTTAAAAAATTGAAAAGTATAAAAAAGTATTGATCATAAATGATTTCTAAATCTTGAAGGAAGTGATGATTATATTATTTCTTATGAAATTTGCAAAAAATGTGGAATGAGGAGTTATATAGGTAACAATAAACTGGTGAAATATTAATTGTCGAATATTTCTAGAGTTCTGTATTAAAAACCAATGCAAATATTATTGAAGTCTTATCAAGCAGTATGATCGTAAAAAATTGGAAAAGTTTTGGGTGAAGTTTAACAATATAGTTTTATGGTAATCAACGCTTTACAAATTCTTTCCAAATTAATGTATTGTCGTGTTGTGGCATGTGACATTTAAGTTAATTAATTAATTAATTAAGGTTAAGAGCTTTATTTAACAGTTCCACCTCTCTCTCTCTCTCTAAAAATAACTGTCCCTAAGCTTTTCTATCATTTTAAATTTAAAATTTTTTAAAATAATTTTAAAGGACAATTGAAGTTCTTCGACTATAAAAAATAAACACATTATGGGAAATAGAACAAAAAATAGTTAATTTATTTAAATAATTAATGAAAAGGACATTTCAATATAACTAAATCTAATACATCTGTAACTGTTTTAACATTTTTTCTTAAAAAATCTAAATTTTTAGAAATGTTTTCGATGTTAAATCATATTTAAAACAAAGAAGTAGGAATGTTTAGTTGGTCAAGCCTGATTGTCTAATACCCTACATCACATTGTCGGTTAAGAAAAATCAATGAAGCATCCTTTTTGATTCGATTTACTGATTTATTCTTTAGTGTGTAGTACATGAATGTGATACTAAGATTTATGTTAAATTTATATGGGAGCAACAACAATATAAGAACCGACCTCGTATAATTTTGAGCAATGATTTTTGCTTATAGTTATCTCATTTTGACTAATTACTACTACAATATCAATGTATATGTGAGATTTTTGCCCTTTAAAGTAATATTTTGAAGGAGGTTTGTGTGGGACCTATGAGAAATAATGGATCGCATATTTTAGCATATCGTTTTAGAATATTATAAGACTTACTTGTGCCAAATTTCCTTTAGTCGCTTTATATTTATTATTTGTATGGCCTTAAAATCCCATTTTGGAAAGAATATTTGTATGGGAGGTACCTGAAATATTGGACCGAACATATCCAATTTTAATAAGCATCGTCTTTAGGCCAAAATATAAATATGTAATAAATTTCATCAAGAGCTTCAAAAATTCCAACCCGTAGACTGTTCACAACGACTGACAGACGGACGGATGTTAAATCGACTCAGAAAGTAATTCGAAGTCGAACGGTATACTTGAAAGTGAGTGTAATATAATTTTTTCTGCACCTTCGTTGGTGTTTTAGGGTATAATTCATTTCATATTAAATTCATATTATTATGTTTATTTTATT
>PYHX02000035.1:0-15455 GCA_004302925.2 Cochliomyia hominivorax | reverse complement strand
ATTATGTCATCTGAATTCATTTAACCGCAAAAAATCGACAATCACTGAGGCAACCGATCAAACGAGTAAGAAGAGAGTTCGAAAAATCTAAACACACATTTTGTATCAACTCTTTAACCTAAGTATTATTTTGTTACCAAGTAACATTTGTAAAACATCTCATTTATTATGTTTAATGTCAAACAAATGTCAAATATTTTTTCCTATGAATTGAGTGAACAGATAAAAGTGCGTACTAAAATTATTAAATATTTTCAACAAAAACAACTTATTAACTTGCCAAGCATTCGAGGGTCTACCATTAAACAGTTTCTAATGTAATTAAATAGTACTGGAAAAATTTGTCCGTTGATAAAAAATCTAGTTCAGGCAGTTGAAGTTTGAGGGAAGGTTGAATTTCCCAAAAAGCTCATGGTATGGCAAGTTACATGTAGTTGCGACAAAAGAAGTTAATCATTTGTTACAATGGGATCAATAAATACCGAAATTTACATCAAATAATGTTTGTAAATTAGTCTGTTTTTGGCTTGATTGGCATCCTGTCACTACAATGAAGAAGTCCTTGAGTGGTACAAGAAGAATAATGTGGTATTTGTATCAAAAGAAGCAAATCCTCCAAACTATCCGAGACTAAGCCATTGGAGAGATGTTGGCACTTGTCAATAGAGAATTAAAGAGCACAAAGGAGGTGTCTAAAAGTGGGGTAGATTTAAACGGACCTTTTTGAGCAAAGTTCAGAAAGCACTATAAAAAAACTTAATTGAAAAGTATCCGAGAAGTGTTCACGTAGTTTTTTTGTAATAATAACATTATTCAAATAAAAAAAAATAAAAAAAAAATATAACTGTTAGTTTAGTGGTTTCGTTTTTATTAAAATATATGTATGTTAAAAATTTTCGATCTAACTCCTTACCCCCAATCTCTCAATCCGTGTGTAAGCATTTTTGAAAATCTCAACGAAATGATCATGTTGTCATTATAAAGATCTTACATATGTATGTATGTTTGAAGATGATTTAACATTGCAATTTGGGAACTTAACATAAATAAAAACTTTTGGGCAGATCTGCCACAAGTGAATCCAAATTTAGGGTCACAGACTACACCCCTAATCACATCGAAACTTCCGAAGGAATTCAGGTCTTACAATTTACTGAATTATTTTTAAAATTGATGATTGGGACACGATAATACTAAGTACCGTTTTTTCTAATAATTTCGCAAAGGACTTAATTTAGCTACGAATCAGTTCTCTTTACTCAATAAACTCCCAAGACATCATATCGTACTATACAGAACATTTAAAATATTTATTTATTAATATGAAAAGATGAATATTTATTCATATTCCTAAGAATGATTTTGAAAACATATGACAATTTTTCTTCCATTCCATTTCATTGCAGGAGCCATGTCAACCAATAAATTGGTTACTCACTAATTAATTATCACTTATATATAAATAATGTTAACACGATTTCTTTTGTTAATTTTCACTTACCAGATTTATTTTTTATTAATAATTCATATTCATCAAGTTCATCATGATAGCTGGAGTCATCATCTTCGAAATCAGGCACATTGGCGGCTTCGCGACGCATTAATAAACGTCGCTGATAGTTAGTTAAAGTATCATCAGAAGAGTGTGAAGAAACGGAAAGTTTCAAGCTGCTGTTAACCAATAACAATGGCGGAAGTGGATCACTCCCTTCACCTTGCTTATCTATCGTATTGATGGTATTGGTGCGCGGGTGATTGTTAAGTTCGAATAAAACATTGTTTTGGTATTTAACTCTTCCACATGACTGGCTGATGTTGGCGCTTGGTTAGTGGTTAAATTTGTGGCTACAGCAGCTCGTATCATAACGCCCCAGTAGAAGAAGGCCATAAGAATTAAGTAGCAAATGCTACGCTTATCTGTGTGACCACTCATATGCAGCAATTTATTAAATTGTGTTTTGCGCTTCAGTTGCAATGTTGCAGCTTCGCATATGCCGTAAACATATTGTAGGTTAAGACACAACATGTGGAATAGGTTGAGTATGTGGTCGTAAGATTAAGAAGATACGATGATGATGAGAGTTGGGTTGAGGTGAGAGATGGAGGAGAATTTACAGCTACTGTAGAGGATGTTGCTGATGAAGGTGAGGTTGTTGAAGGAGTTGAAAGGGTGTAGGAACATGTTGTTGTTAACGGTGGTAATGGTGATGTTAGAGTTTGGGATGTTGTAGGTGGGTCTAATGAAGGTAAAAATGTATTATTAAGAGAATTTTTAGATTTTGATTTACGATTTGTTACAACTTTTAACGATGACACTGATGTTAGCTGTTCAGTATTTGTGTCGCTAATGTGTAGATGTGTTGCCTGGTTATTAGCAACATGTTGCTGTAATGTTCTATAATTGCTAAATTCCTTATTATTGTTTTTACTATTGTATTGTTTGTTGTTGTCGCTGTTATTATTGTAGTTGTTGTTGCTGTCGAAATGGCTGTGTTTTTTAGTTTTGTCATTGTTACTTTGATTTGTGGTTATTTGAGTTTGTCGTTGTTTTCGTTGATGCTTTATTTGTAATGTTTTTGGTTGTTCTTTTTGTTGTTGTTCTACTTTTTCGTTTTGTTGTTCTGTTCGCTGCTGTTGTTGACGACGACGATGATGATGACAATGGTCGGTTACATATATTTTATGATATTTTGTATAATTTAAAACTTTGGCCATCGCTTGCTCATTGACGCTATACAATAGACCATTTATTGAAAACTTTTTCTTTGTTGATGTCCGCTTACTTTTCCGTTTTTTTTCTTTTTCGTCTTTGTTCCCACTTTTCTTTCTGTTAGTATTGTCCCTCTTACCAAGCCACTTCCTGTTTGTCTTTTTGTTCTTCAGCTGTGTATATGTGTCTTGGTATCCCACTGTATAGTGGGTGCTATTTCGGTAGAAAGTTCTTACAATCATTTAGTTCAATTTATATTTTGGCCAATGTTCAACAATAAATTTTATTAAAAATTTATTTCTTTGTTATTCGGCCTTTTATTTTTTCAGTTGTTTAAAACTATAAATATTTATTCGTTTTATTCTAGTGTCGCATTTTAGTCGTTTTTATTATTTTTATTCGTATTTTTATCGTTCTAAATTGGAAGCCTTGTAAGTGTGTTTCCTTTTTGGCTTTGTGGTTCCATTGGTATGAGGGTGAAACGTTTAAATGTTTGTATCTTCATATGTATTTGTCATATATATGTTAAAAATATATAATATATGTATATTAGTTATTATATATTTATATCATAACTTTCGTTAGTGTTTTATAGTTTTGCTATTCCATGATTGATTTTATTGTAACTGCATTTACTGTAGAAAAAAAAATAATATTTTATATTAGATTTTATATTCGATAAATTTTGATAAATATTTAATAAAAAAAGAATAACGTAACTTTCCGAAAATATAATCTAACACCATCATTAAGTAAGTTCGTAATAAAATGTGTATGTACATAGGTTATTTAGACCGATATCTGTATCAACCTCAGTATTCAATAAGTTTTTTGTTAAAAAAGTATAATTTTTTTAGTCGAAAATCTGTTATCACTCAACACATGCATTTAATCTGCAGAGGCTAAGTGAATGAACGATCCTTGTGGCACTTGATCTATTAAAATAAATTAGCTTTCTCTAGTTTGTCTGTTGTTCATACTCAAAAACCTTTGCAGAACTTAATGAAATTTTTCTTAAGTATTTTTATTATCATAAATTTTTTTTCTTTAAAATCAGCAAAATCAGCTCAACAGGAAGAAAGTTATAAAATGTTATCTGAGACAACTTCCGAGAATTAAAAAAATTGGAAACATTTTAACGGCTTTTTTAAATTATCATGAAATTTAGTTCTTAATGGTAAAAGCTTAGCATTTTTTGTTTACCATATCTCTGAAACTATTAGAAAATTTTCAAGAAAATTCGGATATAAATTAAACTTTTGGGAGAAATTTCAATGTCGTACATCTTAGAGTCATTTTAGGGTCTAATAAATGATGCCCTTCTGTCCACCTGCCTAGCTGACTGGAAGTCTATGTGAACACTCTATAGGTCACAATTACTTGAGAAATTCAGTAAAGTACAGTCTTTGAAATTTGTGAAGGTAAATCCAATATTTGATATAAAAATGTAAGGAAATAACTAGATTTGATTAGGAGGAAAACTACTTTGGTAGAAGAAAAAGTTAAGTTAAATGTCATTTGATGAAAAAATTATGAAAACCTAATTCTATCTTCTTAAAAATTTCTTTCTAAAAACAATGAAGAAATTGTAAAGTCAGAACTAAAATATAGTTTTTCCAGTGAATAAATATTTATATTTTTGGATGGATTCAAATATATCTGTTAAGGGAATCTGATGGCTAACTTCAAGAGAGATTAAAGAATAAAGAAGATCAGGTTAATAATTTAGTTCATCTTGAATATCTTTAAAACTATTAGAAGGAAACTTAAGCAATTTCTTTGTCTAAATTTATAAGTGAATTTTTTAGCAAATCAACATATCCGAGATGGCCAAATTGGAAGGTCATCGACTGCGATTCTTAACCCAATTCAACTTTAAAATTCTTCATCACTAAAGATACATTAATATTAAAAAAATCGATTTTAGAAACCAAGTTAGTTAGTATCTCATCGTATACTTAATATAATTTTCTAATATAACTTATACGCATACTTCTTGATTTATATATTTGATAGAATATAATGAATAGAATAAAATTGATATTAAAAAACAACATTTGGTGGCGAATTTATTTGGGTGAACATTTTATTAAACAAAATTTAAAATCAAAACTAAAGACAAAAACCGGTAAGAATAAAATATTCGTCTATGTCGAATCTTTTAAAATCTCCACCACAAACGAGTATGAAAGAATACGTTAAGTTTCGTACATACTTTTTACTTACATACAAACATATACAATCACAAACGCATACATTATATAAAACGTATTCTTAAATATAAGATGGACAGATTTTAAATCGACTCAGATTTTGATTGATGCAAAACCCTCTTCACCACTTGTGTGGTGAATAAGCGCTCAATACTCAAAAATACAGCAGCCTTAACGTCATAAGGTATATTAAAAATATTTGGACACACTGTGCTGTAAAATTAGTACCATGGTCGCTATACTTAATATATTCATATTATATAAACTCATACGCATGTTCTTGATTTATAATTCTTGATAGAATTTAATGAAGGAATAAAATCCGTTGGATTAATATGTTTTGCAATCATCTTATTAAATAAATTTTAAATTTAAAAATTAAAGAAAAACATTCAATAATAATCTGAATGTTCTTGAATTCTTCTTAATCTTAATTGTTTATTAAATATATTTTTTTTAATATTTATTGTGTAATTAAAACCTTGCCGTTTTATTTTATTGATATGAAATAATTTTTATATAAAAATAAAAATATTTATACATTTTATGAGTTGCTTCTTAATTATTTCCAGGACCATCGAAGTCGAATGCATGCTTTATCGTAATCCAATTTATTGACCCAGAAATAAAGAATAAAAAAGCAAAATAAAATCAAGAACAAGAAGAAGAAGAGAAAAATAGCAAATGTTAAAGTTTTTAATTTTATTTTTTTGTTGTGGTTTTTGTGTTGTTTTGTTTAGTTTTTTCTGTTTGTTTTTATTCCAATTTTTCCTAATGATGATGACGAAATATTTTTTTTTTTGTCTTGGAGTGGCATAAATAAATATGTTTGTATGTATGTGTATATATATTTATATAATAAAAGAAATTTATAGTCGGTCAAGAACCTAGACCTAATGGGAGTGTTCATATTCGGCAAACTTTAGAAGATCCGGGTATAATTTTATCCCAGTGAAATAATTTTCATATTCCACTAGATATTCTTAAGATAAGACCACCTTTAGAAATCTGAAATATCTGTGAACAAATCTTTGTTAGCAATCTAAAGTGCTGTTGGGTATTAATTTAACAGAAATTAATTTTAATTGAATTTTAAAATCTTTAATTAATTTTTATTTATTGTTCGTTTTACTTAAGGATAATTTTAACTGAAATTTTTCCCTCGATATGTAATATATCGCAAATGGTGGGCATGTAATTGTAATTGTAAATTTTGAGTAGTAATTGTATTATTGCTTCTCGTAATAAATACATTCATATATATATATTTTAACTTGTTCATGTAACTGGTCGTAAAATAATATGTAATGATATGTCATCATGTCTACTTGTTGGTAATTAATTATATACGAGTACTGTCTTAAATTTCATTTAAAGTGATTAATTAAACTATAGTTATTATTGTTCATATTAAGAAATATCAGCATTTCAAGATACAGTGGGACAAACTCGATCTCATATATGTAGGTGTTATTTGTTTTCTTATAAAATTTCGAAAAATTTTGTTTTTCAAGTTGTTTGAAAATTATGTGTTTCAAATTGACGAAAATTTTTATAGAAAGTTCAATTTTTCAACAAAAAATAACAGGATTAAGACAAAATTTAATTATAAATAAAACTGTAATAACAGAAAAATGTAATCAATAAAAAGAATGTTGTAGACTTAAATATGTAAAATATTGATACACCTCCAAAGTCCGTTTGATTTGAGTTTTCTGAAATTAGATATATTCAAGATTTTTTGGATGTAATAATAAAACCTAAGGAAGCTAAATTGTCCTGGGGCCCATATTAAGCCCACATGTAAACCCCCTTCTTGGGGAATGGTTCTGATCTTTTAATTTTATTAAAGTTTAGCACAGTTATTTGTTCTAACAGTCTTTAATATACGTAACAGATTTGGTGAATATTGGACTAATATTTTTTTATAGCTCCCAATGGAAGCCCCCTTTCTGAAAAATGGTTTTATATGAACCAATTTTATTGAAAAACATCACGATTAAATATCTTATAAAACATATTACTAATTGATGGATCTGATCAATATCATGTCATGTCTTACTTTAACTTCCATTTAAGGGCCCCTTTTTTGAAAAGGGGTTTAAGCTTATTGCACTTTAAATTTGTTTATTGAAATTTTGTTCAAGATTTTTTAAACTGTAGTTAGTATAGGAATCCAATTGGACAATTATGCGGTTATAACTCTTCCGGAATAAGAGTTTAAGGCTTGAAGGGTTCTTAAAAATACACTGATATGAAATATTAAATCCTTCAACTTCAAAAATTGAAGAACTTTCTCGATAATAAGTCTAGGTGGATTCTTCCTATCAAAATTTTAACAAGTAAAAACATTTTGTATTTACTATGACACAGTAGAGACTTATTTGCTTGAAAAAATAATTTTCCGTCTGTCCTCTTATTTCCATTCTTTGTACTTTATTGTTATTATTTCTTGAAATGTTCATGTATCGAGCCAATTTCAAAAAACGGGGTCATTTTTGTCATTTATTGCCGTTTTATTTTATTGATATGAAATAATTTTTATATAAAAATAAAAAATATTTATACATTTTATGAGTTGTTCTTAATTATTTCCAGACCATCGAATCGAATGCATGCTTTATCGTAATCCAATTTATTGACCCAGAATAAAGAATAAAAAAGCAAAATAAATCAAGAACAAGAAGAAGAAGAGAAAAATAGCAAATGTTAAAGTTTTTAATTTTATTTTTTGTTGTGGTTTTTGTGTTGTTTTGTTTAGTTTTTTCTGTTTGTTTTTATTCCAATTTTCCTAATGATGATGACGAAATATTTTTTTTTTGTCTTGGGAGTGGCATAAATAAATATGTTTGTATGTTGTGTATATATATTTATATAATAAAAGAAATTTATAGTCGGTCAAGAACCTAGACCTAATGGGAGTGTTCATATTCGGGCAAACTTTAGAAGATCCGGGTATAATTTTATCCCAGTGAAATAATTTTCATATTCCACTAGATATTCTTAAGATAAGACCACCTTTAGAAATCTGAAAATATCGTGAACAATCTTTGTTAGTAGCAATGCTAAAGTGCTGTTGGGTATTTAATTTAACAGAAATTAATTTTAATTGAATTTTAAAATCTTTAATTAATTTTTATTTATTGTTCGTTTTACTTAAGGATAATTTTAAACTGAAATTTTCCCTCGATATGTAATATATCGCAAATGGTGGGCATGTAATTGTAAATTGTAAATTTGAGTAGTAATTGTTATTATTGCTTCTCGTAATAAAATACATTCATATATATATATTTAACTTGTTCATGTAACTGGTCGTAAATAATATGTAATGATATGTCATCATGTCTACTTGTGGTATTAATTATATACGAGTACTGTCTTTAAAATTTCATTTAAAGTTGATTAATTAAACTATAGTTATTATTGTTCATATATAAGAAATATCACGCATTTCAAGATACCAGTGGGGACAAACTCGATCTCATATATGTAGGGTGTTATTTGTTTCTTATAAATTTCGAAAAATTTTGTTTTTCAAGTTGTTTGAAATTATGTGTTCAAATTGACGAAATTTTTATAGAAAGTTCAATTTTTCAACAAAAAATAACAGGATTAAGACAAAATTTAATTATAAATAAAACTGTATAAACAGAAAAATGTAATCAATAAAAAGAATGTTGTAGACTTAAATATGTAAAATATTGATACACTCCAAAGTCCGTTTGATTTGAGTTTTCTGAAATTAGATATATAAATTTTTGGATGTAATAATAAACCTAAGGAAGCTAAATTGTCCTGGGCCCATTATTAAGCCCACATGTAAACCCCCTTCTTGGGGAATGGTTCTGATCTTTTAATTTTATTAAAGTTTAGCACAGTTATTTTTCTAACAGTCTTTAATATACGTAACAGATTTGGTGAATATTGGACTATATTTTTTTTATAGCTCCCAATGGAAGCCCCCTTTCTGAAAAAATGGTTTTATATGAACCAATTTTATTGAAAAATCCACGATTAAATATCTTATAAAACATATTACTAATTGATGGATCTGATCAATATCATGTCATGTCTTACTTTAACTTCCATTTAAGGCCCCTTTTTTGAAAAGGGGTTTAAGCTTATTGCACTTTTAAAATTTGTTTATTGAAATTTTGTTCAAGATTTTTTAAACTGTAGTTAGTATAGGAATCCAATTGGGACAATTATCGGTTATAACTCTCCGGAATAGAGTTTAAGGCTTGAAGGGTTCTTAAAAATACACTGATATGAAATATTAAATCCTTCAACTTCAAAAATTGAAGAACTTTCTCGATAATAAGTCTAGGTGGATTCTTCCTATCAAAATTTTAACAAGTAAAAACATTTTGTATTTACTATGACACAGTAGAACTTATTTTGCTTGAAAAATAATTTTCCGTCTTTCTTTATTCCTCCTTTATTTCCATTCTTTACTATTATTGTTATTATTTCTTGAAATGTTCATGTATCGAGCAATTTCAAAAAACGGGTCATTTTTGTCATTTATTGTGTTGTCATTATTTGTTTTTTTAAATATAATTTATTTTTTGTTGTTATAATTTAAACATTGTTTTTAGTCTAAATAATATTTTGTACTTTTACATGTTTATGTACGACGAAGAGTTATAGAATATTTTATAATTTAAATGCAAATATTTTGCAATTTAAATGTAATTAAATTATTTTGTTCTAAATATACAACAACAAAAAAGAAGAGTTTGTGGATGCAGTGATTTGTAAATACAAATTGTTTAAAGAAAACGTTAAATACGACAGTTTTTTTTTAATATTTTTTTTATACATGAATTAAAGTTTTGCATTTCATAGAGTTATATTGATACAGATTTAGATGTATAAATATTTGGGTGTCTATGATTTCTATCATTTAGGGTTACATTTCGAATAACAAACTTTAAAACAAACCTATATTTATATATTCAAAGACCCCGAAAAGAAAGTCAAATCATTATGTCAACTTTCTGCACACAAAAAAATAAAAACATGAAGCAAAATCAATGTTGAACTTAGTTGATTTGAGATTGAATATTTCTTTTTATTTAGTTTAAATCAAACGTTTTCACGTTTATGGTGAAATAATATTGCATATTTTAGAATCTTTCGAAATTTATATATAAAAAAGTAGTAAAATTTCAAGAATATTCTTAAGAAACAGCATTTCCTGTGAAACAATGTTAAATTAACAATTTTTATCCCAACTGAAAAGAAGTTAAATTATTTCTATTTTAGTAAATTTTACATAGATTTTTTCTCTGTGTGATAACAAACTTTAATACGACAAAAACAAGTAAAAAATTTTATAGTTTTTAATCCCGACTATATTATACCCTACACCACATTATTGTTTGTAAATGTCTGCTATGAAAAATTTATGAACGACCCTCGTATAATTTGCTTTCTTTATTATTCTTATGAGTGCGATATACGACCCTATTTTAACTTCGCACAGCGGTTTTGGCTTATATTTATCTCTTATTTGTCTAAATATTTCTACAATAACCACGTATATGTTCGACTTATAATCTTATTTGGAAGGGTGGTTGAATGGGACCTATAAGAAATAATGGACCGTTCCTCATATAATTTGGCACATCGTTTTAGAATATAATAAGACTTAAGTTGTAAAATTAAAAATGTTTTACAATTAGGAATTTTATGGACTGAAACCCCCATTCCGGGGGACATTTGTATGTGACCTACATGAAATAGTGGACCTATCATAACCAATTTTAATAGGCATCATCCTTGGGCCAATATAATAAATTTCATTTAAGATATCTTCAAATTTGCGACCAGTACTTTGCGAACAAGGACATGGATAGCCAGCCAGATTGATATGCTTAAATCGACACAGGAAGGTATTCTGAGTTGATTCTGAGGACTATACCCTCACCACCTATGGTGGTGTAGGCTATAAAAATCGATTTTGTAACATTGTGTGTCGAATGACTAATTCATAGTCTTTCCCCCAAAAAATGTTGGGTACCCCTGTTCCACGCTTGCACTGCACACGTGTAGAAAAATGTTTTAAAAAGTGTTGCCCTATTAATTTTGCATGCATTTCCTTTTGTTCACATATAAAACTATTTTAATTGGAGTATTTACATATTTAAATAATTATATTAGTTGTAGCATTTTGTGGCATGTTAAAAAAATAGTTTAATCAGTAAAGAATTATGATGGTGTTAATTAAATTAATTTTAATTTATTCATGAATAAATAAATTCATTGCCACAAAGCTCCTTTAATGACAATATTTATTGTTGACAATTTCAATTATTCTAAGAATTTAGTTTTCATTATTGATACTTTTATTCATTAAATTAATTCAATTTAATTATTTTGTAAAAATTAATTAATTAATAATTGATTTATCGCATTATGAATGAATGCAAAACAATAAAAATTTATAAATGAAATAAATTTTTTAAATTTTTTTTTAAATTTTTTAAGAAAATTAGTTAATACAGGGGTTTTGAAAGGGTTTTAAATGAAACAAAGTCAAGAGAATGTAGAGAAATTAGTTATCTTGTATAACTGTTGGACTTGTCATATACAGTACAACAATCACAAGACCAATCAAGCCATATCAATGGCTATTGGTTCCCGTGTTTCCAGACTTAAGTCTGTGAAAAAACTTCGAAAGTTTGGTCTTGTAATTCTTCAGTCTATTTTGCTGTTTTGGATGACTGTCACCTCTCGATAATGATGGAGGTGATAAACACTAACTGTCTATCTAAAATACACCTGTTGGCGTTGGAGTGATTGAAGGAATTAGATTTCTACCCCGACAGTATTTATTGAGAATTTCTGTTGTGCATCGGTTATTGCGTATAAACTTGTGTCACAACCTTAAGATGACTTAAGGTTAACATTGTCAAATGTTGCTTTCTCAATTATCTACCATTTCCGAAAATATTATCTTTAAGTAAAATACTAAAGTTCATTTAAATACATTATTTCTCTTGTTTCTTCTAAATTTTACAAGTACAACTGATGTTTACACATAATCAGCATAATTTATTCAGACAAAAAGTTGACTTAAATAAATATTAAATATTTTCTTGAACGAAGTAGAAAAGCATAAAATTATATACAATTAATGTTTAATTCTTTTAACATTAAACACTTGTCTGATTGCATCAGATGAGAGAAGAATTAGTACTCGTATCCTCTTCTTTAATGATGATAATAATGATGATAATGGTGACGACAACTAAAAGGACGATACATATACCTATACATACAAAAGTTTTTAAAAAATTATAAATTTTATGTAGATACACTCATACAAACGTATATATATACAAACCATACATACTTATATATTTATTTCTGCTTTTCATTTTACTATTTAGTACAACAATTCTTGTCATTTTCATCTATTAAAAGTCCTTTTATAATGAAAGTACCAACAACAATACTTGTGATAATAGCAATAGCAAAAACAACAAAAAATAAGAAAAAAACATCGAACGAATGACAAAAATCAAAATAAAAAGTTGCTCATTCTCATTCATTGTGATTCATGCTCATTCATTCAGTACTGAGACTTAAACAAACATTAAAAGGTAAAATTATAACGAGGTGTCTGACAGTTTTAACAAGTGATTGATATTACACAACAAACGAAACAAAAAACAAACAAATAGTAACAATAATAATAAAAGTACAAGTGACAAAACACATACACACACTATTATATATGTACTAGAAAACAAAAACAATATAATATCTAAATGCAACAATAACAATTACTAACATAATGCAATAAATATGTAAATTAAAGAAAATCAAATGAGAAGTTACGAATCTTAAATACTATAAGACCATACACAGCACAGTGGGACAGAATCGACTATATTTTTTGAAATATCCATTTTTGGATTTCTGAGAATTTAACTGAATTTTATTGGAGGGAGGAATAGTTAATTTCAACTTTCAGGGTCTGCTACAGAGAAAGAACCTATATTTAGTTTCAACATATTTGCTCTTCGATTTTTCGGTTTAAACCACCTCCGAGAAAGACATTAAAATGGTAATGGTGGCTTAGCAACTGTTAAGGCATTTCTAATGGATGTGATATTAATACCCATAATATTGTATGGAGTAGTACTAACTGTAAAGGACTTAATGAATAATTGAAATTAACTTCCCAATTACTCCATTAATAGTAAGAATTTTCCTTTATAAAGTTGGAGAAGAGGTACACGATATCTCTTTTGGCTTTGAGAACCTTATTTAATGTGATCCAAGAATGGAGAGTTCTTAATAAGTACCCTTCGGTCTATCGCTATCTAATATTCTAAATTCAACAACTGTCTCCACATACAATAAGATTTTTAAAAAAACAGAATTGGTGCGAAAGGTGAAATGGGACACCTGGAAGCATTTCTGTCCACAGGAAGACTGTGTCTATTACGTATCAAAAATGAAAAAACAAGAAAAACTTTTCAAAACTTTGAAATAGCGCCAATCAAAACTATGAAATAGCGCCAACTATGAACTAGTGCGTTTCCACCTGGCAGTGGAAGGGATGGATTACATAAAAAATAATCATTTTTATAAAATCAAATTTTATTTCAAATTATCAAATACAACCACCAATCATACAGCTAAAAAGAAAAATATAACACAGAAAGCTTCAAAAATACTCAAAGTTATAATTTAATTAGCCATTAAGAGCTCTTCTTCTTCCTCTGGTGGGTCACTACTATATAATATAGTTTTAAACCAGTTTATATAAAGACAAAGTTTTTAATACCTTCTAAGGGTTACGGGATGTGAATTTTATTACAGACATGACTGAGATTTGCTTATTCATGAAGATTGAACATTATGAAAATCCCCATATAGGACAAGGCATTATATCTTTAACATAAGTGGAGACAACATTTTTGAGAAAATGCGATAAAATCTCAGGGAAAAAGGTGATTTATCATGATACTTCAAAGATTTAAAGAATGAGCTGCTTAAAAATGGTGGGCTATGTTTGACAACGCTGACCAAAGATACGCTTTGTTCAACGTATCGAGATACAAGTGAGCTGAGTCTCACAGTATATTGGTCTCAGATTATAGAAAAATTGATAAGCCGATTACACACAAATATAACCGATGCCCTGCGGCTGAATACCACGTAAAAATTAGAATCAATTGTTTTACTCAGATAGCGTATCGCCACTCATGGTGAAATTTAACTTTACAAGAAACAATTTGGAAGAAATTGGAAAATATGGGCCCTGCAAGACACTCCACTCTACAGTATTAGGTATTATATTGTATTGGCATAGATTGAATATGGATAATTTGAACTGACCTTACAAGATCAGACTGGTAAATGTAAGTTTTTCATTCCTTGTACTTTCAAAAAAAAGTACGTATTCTGGATCGGTATGAATAATTTAATTAAATCATATCCGTCTGTTCATCCATCCAGTATCATTTTAATGGAACCGACGTATAGTTTATATATAGTTATAGTTAATATATATATTTATGTGAAACGATAGGAATTGCTTTTGGTATCCAACAAATTTTTTTAAAAACTTTTTTTCCACTTTTTCGGAAGTTTTATGAGAGCAGAGGCAATGTTTTTCTTTCACAGTATGATTTTAAGTATCTTTGACCATTTATAAGGTGAAAAGAGAAAAATTATTATTTACTAATAATTTAAAACCCCCCTTCGTGATTAATGAATTTAATTATGCTGCTGAATAAAAGTTTTTTTTGTTCCAAATTTAAATTTAAAATCTTTTAAAATCGGTTCCTAAAATTGCCGAGATATAGCCATTTCTTTGTTTGCAAATTTTTATACTTATAACTGTTTTATTTTGTTGTTGTTGTTCCGGTTTTTCCGAGAATGTGAAAATGACGTAAATTATTAATCTTAATTTTATAACATGACTTATAAAGAAATGTTTATGTTCGCTGTTGTTATAAAAACAAAAAAACATTCGGAAAAAATAATAAGGCATTTCAGAAAAACAACTGTCAGTTTATAAGAACGAAATTTAACTAAATTTGAAATGCAATGAAATAATTCTTATTTTTGATATTTGTAATTGTATAATATAATATAATCCTAATAAGATACATAACATACACTAAAAAAATAAAATTTAAAAAAATTTCGTATAATATTAAAAAATAGATGTTTTTTATTTCATTTAATGCGTAAAAATTTTACATAAAATCAATGTGTAATTTTACCTTAATTATGTAGATTCAAATTACCTACTTTGAGGATGTAAATTATATAAAATTTTTTTAGAGTGTAGTTATAATTTATTTTGGAAAACATTAGTCCCATATTATTCAAAACTTTAACACTTAATAGAGATAACAAAGCTTTTTATTTCCTTAATAGAAAATATCAAATTTTTAAAATGCGGGGATTTATAAATGAATTTGAAATAACAATGGCGTTAACTAAAATATAAAATCTCTTGCCATTAAGGTTGTTTATCATCAAAGTGGTCGATTCATGAA
>PYHX02000034.1:0-75733 GCA_004302925.2 Cochliomyia hominivorax | reverse complement strand
ATACAATACTATGTAAATCTACACATACGGCTATACAGCTTACGAAAAAACTGGTAGTCGGATTTCAAACTAAACCAAACTAAGAGAAAATTGTCAAATTTTAATGAATTTTTGTTCTAAAAATGCATTGCTATGTAAATCTACGCATATGAGAGACACAGATTACGAAAAAATAGGCAATCGGATTTTAAACTACACTAAACAAAGAGAAAATTTTTAAAAAGTACAATTTTTAAAAAACAAAAATTTTATTAAGTTTTAAATTTAAATTTGTTTCCAAAATACATTACAATGTAAATCTAATCGTATTAATATTACAGATTACGAAAAAATAGGCAATCGGATTTTAAACTACACCAAACTTAGAGAAAGTTGTGAAAAAGTTCAATTTTTTTAAATTCAAAAATTTGTTAAATTTTAATTTAGTTTCGTTTCTAAAAATACAATATTATGTAAATCTACACACACGGGCTATAGCCCGTATTTTCAAAATCAAAATTTTATAAAATTTTAAATGTATAAAAATACATTACAATTAAATCTAATCGCATTAGTGATACAGATTACGGAAAAATAGACAATAGGATTTTAAACTTTACCAAACTTAGGGAAAGTTGTGAAAAAGTACAATTTTTTAAAATTCAAAAATTTGTTAAATACAAATTTGTTTCTAAAAATACAATACTATATAAATCTACACATACGGTGTATACATCTTACGAAAAAATTGGCAATCGAATTCCAAAATAAACCAAACTAAAAGAAAATTTTTGAAAAGTACAAATCAAAATTTTATTAAATTTTAAATTTAAATACTATATAAATCTACACATACGGTGTATACATCTTACGAAAAAATTGGCAATCGAATTCCAAAATAAACCAAACTAAGAGAAAATTTTTGAAAAGTACAAATCAAAAATTTTATTAAATTTTAAATTTAAATTTGTTTCTAAAAATACATTAGAATGTAAATCTAATTGCATTAATATTACAGATTACGAAAAAATAGGCAATCGAATTTTACACTACACCAAACTTAGAGAAAGTTGTGAAAAAGTACAATTTTTTAAAATTCAAAAATTTTTTAAATACAAATTTGTTCTAAAAATACAATACTATGTAAATCTACACATACGGGCTATACAGATTACGAAAAAACTGGCAATCGGATTTCAAACTAATCCAAACTAAGAGAAAATTTTTGAAAAGTACAATTTTTCAAATTAAATCAAAAATTTTATTAAATTTTAAATTTAAATTTGTTTCTAAAAATACATTACAAGGAAAATCTAATAGCATTAGAATTACAGATTACGAAAAAGTAGGCAATCGGATTTTAAACTACACCAAACTTAGAGAAAGTTGTGAAAAAGTACAATTTTTTAAAATTCAAAAATTAATTAAATTTTAAATTTAATATGTTTCTAAAAATACATTACAATGTAAATCTAATCGCATTAATATTACAGATTACGAAAAAATAGGCAATCGGATTTTAAACTACACCAAACTTAGAGAAAGTTTGAAAAAGTAAAATTTTTTAAAATTCAAAATTTTTTAAATGCAAATTTGTTTCTAAAAATACAATACTATGTAAATCTACATATACGGGGTATAACATCATACGAAAAAAATGGCAATCCAATTCCAAAATAAACCAAACTAAGAGAAAATTTTTTAAAAGTACAATTTTTCAAATTAAATCAAAATTTTATTAAATTTTAAATTTAAATTTGTTTCTAAAAATACATTACAACGAAAATCTAATATAATTAATATTACAGATTACGAAAAAATAGGCAATCGGATTTTAAACTACACCAAACTTAGAGAAAGTTGTGAAAAAGTTCAATTTTTTAAAATTCAAAAATTTGTTAAATACAAATTTGTTTCTAAAAATACAATACTATGTAAATCTACACATACGGGCTATACAGATTACGAAAAAACTGGCAATCGGATTTCAAACCAATCCAAACTGAGAGAAAATTTTTGAAAAGTACAATTTTTCAAATTAAATCAAAAATTTTATTAAATTTTAAATTTAAATTTGTTTCTAAAAATACATTACAACGAAAATCTAATAGCATTAATATTACAGATTACGAAAAAAATAGGCAATCGGATTTTAAACTACACCAAACTTAGAGAAAATTGTGAAAAAGTACAATTTTTTAAAATTCTAAAATTTATTAAATATTAAATTTATTTCTAAAAATACATTACAATGTAAAACTAATCGCATTAATATTACAGATTACGAAAAAATAGGCAATTGGATTTTAAACTACACCAAACTTAGAGAAAGTTGTGAAAAATTACAATTTTTTAAAATTAAAAAATTTGTTATATACAAATTTGTTTCTAAAAATACAATACTATGTAAATGCAATCGAATTTTACACTACACCAAACTTAGAGAAAGTTGTGAAAAAGTACAATTTTTTAAAATTCAAAAATTTGTTAAATACAAATTTGTTTCTAAAAATACAATACTATGTAAATCTACACATACGGGATATACAGATTACGAAAAAACTGACAATCGGATTTCAAACTAAACCAAACTAAGAGAAAATTGTTAAATTTTTAACGATTTTTTGTTTCTAAAAATGCACTGCTATGTAAATCTACGCATACGAGAGACACAGATTACGAAAAAATAGGCAATCGGATTTTAAACTACACCAAACTTAGAGAAAGTTGTGAAAAAGTTCAATTTTTTAAAATTCAAAAATTTGTTAAATACAAATTAGTTTCTAAAAATACAATACAATGTAAATCTACACATACGGGCTACACGAAAAAACTGGCAATCGGATTTCAAACTAATCCAAACTAAGAGAAAATTTTTGAAAAGTACAATTTTTCAAAATCAAAAATTTTATTAAATTTTAAATTTAAATTTGTTTCTAAAAATACATTACAATGTAAATCTAATAGCATTAATATTACAGATTACGAAAAAATAGGCAATCGAATTTTACACTACACCAAACTTAGAGAAAGTTATGAAAAAGTACAATTTTTTAAAATTCAAAAATTTTTTAAATGCAAATTGGTTTCTAAAAATACAATACTATGTAAATCTACACATACGGCTATACAGCTTACGAAAAAACTGGTAGTCGGATTTCAAACTAAACCAAACTAAGAGAAAATTGTCAAATTTTAAATGAATTTTTGTTTCTAAAAATGCATTGCTATGTAAATCTACGCATATGAGAGACACAGATTACGAAAAAATAGGCAATCGGATTTTAAACTACACTAAACAAAGAGAAAATTTTTAAAAAGTACAATTTTTAAAAAACAAAATTTTATTAAGTTTTAAATTTAAATTTGTTTCCAAAATACATTACAATGTAAATCTAATCGTATTAATATTACAGATTACGAAAAAATAGGCAATCGGATTTTAAACTACACCAAACTTAGAGAAAGTTGTGAAAAAGTTCAATTTTTTTAAATTCAAAAATTTGTTAAATTTTAATTTAGTTTCGTTTCTAAAAATACAATATTATGTAAATCTACACACACGGGCTATAGCCCGTATTTTCAAAATCAAAAATTTTATAAAATTTTAAATGTATAAAATACATTACAATTAAATCTAATCGCATTAGTGATACAGATTACGGAAAAATAGACAATAGGATTTTAAACTTTACCAAACTTAGGGAAAGTTGTGAAAAAGTACAATTTTTTAAAATTCAAAAATTTGTTAAATACAAATTTGTTTCTAAAAATACATTACAACGAAAATCTAATAGCATTAATATTACAGATTACGAAAAAAATAGGCAATCGGATTTTAAACTACACCAAACTTAGAGAAAGTTGTGAAAAAGTACAATTTTTTAAAATTCTAAAATTTATTAAATTTTAAATTTATTTCTAAAAATACATTACAATGTAAAACTAATCGCATTAATATTACAGATTACGAAAAATAGGCAATTGGATTTTAAACTACACCAAACTTAGAGAAAGTTGTGAAAAATTACAATTTTTTAAAATTAAAAAATTTGTTATATAAAAATTTGTTTCTAAAAATACAATACTATGTAAATGCAATCGAATTTTACACTACACCAAACTTAGAGAAAGTTGTGAAAAAGTACAATTTTTTAAAATTCAAAAATTTGTTAAATACAAATTTGTTTCTAAAAATACAATACTATGTAAATCTACACATACGGGCTATACAGATTACGAAAAAACTGACAATCGGATTTCAAACTAAACCAAACTAAGAGAAAATTGTTAAATTTTTAATGATTTTTTGTTTCTAAAAATGCACTGCTATGTAAATCTACGCATACGAGAGACACAGATTACGAAAAAATAGGCAATCGGATTTTAAACTACACCAAACTTAGAGAAAGCTGTGAAAAAGTTCAATTTTTTAAAATTCAAAAATTTGTTAAATACAAATTAGTTTCTAAAAATACAATACAATGTAAATCTACACATACGGGCTATACGAAAAAACTGGCAATCGGATTTCAAACTAATCCAAACTAAGAGAAAATTTTTGAAAAGTACAAAAGTACAATCAAAAATTTTATTAAATTTTAAATTTAAATTTGTTTCTAAAAATACATTACAATGTAAATCTAATAGCATTAATATTACAGATTACGAAAAAATAGGCAATCGAATTTTACACTACACCAAACTTAGAGAAAGTTATGAAAAAGTACAATTTTTTAAAATTCAAAATTTTTTAAATGCAAATTGGTTTCTAAAAATACAATACTATGTAAATCTACACATACGGCTATACAGCTTACGAAAAAAACTGGTAGTCGGATTTCAAACTAAACCAAACTAAGAGAAAATTGTCAAATTTTAATGAATTTTTGTTTCTAAAAATGCATTGCTATGTAAATCTACGCATATGAGAGACACAGATTACGAAAAAAATAGGCAATCGGATTTTAAACTACACTAAACAAAGAGAAAATTTTTAAAAAGTACAATTTTTAAAAAACAAAAATTTTATTAAGTTTTAAATTTAAATTTGTTTCCAAAATACATTACAATGTTTATCTAATAGCATTAATATTACAGATTACGAAAAAATAGGCAATCGGATTTTAAACTACACCAAACTTAGAGAAAGTTGTGAAAAAGTTCAATTTTTTTAAATTCAAAAATTTGTTAAATTTTAATTTAGTTTCGTTTCTAAAAATACAATATTATGTAAATCTACACACACGGGCTATAGCCCGTATTTTCAAAATCAAAAATTTTATAAAATTTTAAATGTATAAAAATACATTACAATTAAATCTAATCGCATTAGTGATACAGATTACGGAAAAATAGACAATAGGATTTTAAACTTTACCAAACTTAGAGAAAGTTGTGAAAAAGTACAATTTTTTAAAATTCAAAAATTTGTTAAATACAAATTTGTTTCTAAAAATACAATACTATGTAAATCTACACATACGGGCTATACAGATTACGAAAAAACTGACAATCGGATTTCAAACTAAACCAAACTAAGAGAAAATTGTTAAATTTTTAATGATTTTTTGTTTCTAAAAATGCACTGCTATGTAAATCTACGCATACGAGAGACACAGATTACGAAAAAATAGGCAATCGGATTTTAAACTACACCAAACTTAGAGAAAGTTGTGAAAAAGTTCAATTTTTTAAAATTCAAAAATTTTTAAATGCAAATTGGTTTCTAAAAATACAATACTATGTAAATCTACACATACGGCTATACAGCTTACGAAAAAAACTGGTAGTCGGATTTCAAACTAAACCAAACTAAGAGAAAATTTTTGAAAAGTACAATTTTTAAAAATCAAAAATTTTATTAAATTTTAAATTTAAATTTGTTTCTAAAAATACATTACAATGTAAATCTAATAGCATTAATATTACAGATTACGAAAAAATAGGCAATCGAATTTTACACTACACCAAACTTAGAGAAAGTTATGAAAAAGTACAATTTTTTAAAATTCAAAAATTTTTTAAATGCAAATTGGTTTCTAAAAATACAATACTATGTAAATCTACACATACGGCTATACAGCTTACGAAAAAAACTGGTAGTCGGATTTCAAACTAAACCAAACTAAGAGAAAATTGTCAAATTTTAATGAATTTTTGTTTCTAAAAATGCATTGCTATGTAAATCTACGCATATGAGAGACACAGATTACGAAAAAATAGGCAATCGGATTTTAAACTACACTAAACAAAGAGAAAATTTTTAAAAAGTACAATTTTTAAAAAACAAAAATTTTATTAAGTTTTAAATTTAAATTTGTTTCCAAAATACATTACAATGTAAATCTAATCGTATTAATATTACAGATTACGAAAAAATAGGCAATCGGATTTTAAACTACACCAAACTTAGAGAAAGTTGTGAAAAAGTTCAATTTTTTTAAATTCAAAAATTTGTTAAATTTTAATTTAGTTTCGTTTCTAAAAATACAATATTATGTAAATCTACACACACGGGCTATAGCCCGTATTTTCAAAATCAAAAATTTTATAAAATTTTAAATGTATAAAAATACATTACAATTAAATCTAATCGCATTAGTGATACAGATTACGGAAAAATAGACAATAGGATTTTAAACTTTACCAAACTTAGGGAAAGTTGTGAAAAAGTACAATTTTTTAAAATTCAAAAATTTGTTAAATACAAATTTGTTTCTAAAAATACAATACTATATAAATCTACACATACGGTGTATACATCTTACGAAAAAATTGGCAATCGAAAACAAAATAAACCAAACTAAAAGAAAATTTTTGAAAAGTACAAATCAAAATTTTATTAAATTTTAAATTTAAATACTATATAAATCTACACATACGGTGTATACATCTTACGAAAAAATTGGCAATCGAATTCCAAAATAAACCAAACTAAGAGAAAATTTTTGAAAAGTACAAATCAAAAATTTTATTAAATTTTAAATTTAAATTTGTTTCTAAAAATACATTAGAATGTAAATCTAATTGCATTAATATTACACAGATTACGAAAAAATAGGCAATCGAATTTTACACTACACCAAACTTAGAGAAAGTGTTGAAAAAGTACAATTTTTTAAAATTCAAAAATTTTTTAAATACAAATTTGTTTCTAAAAATACAATACTATGTAAATCTACACATACGGGCTATACAGATTACGAAAAAACTGGCAATCTGATTTCAAACTAATCCAAACTAAGAGAAAATTTTTGAAAAGTACAATTTTTCAAATTAAATCAAAAATTTTATTAAATTTTAAATTTAAATTTGTTTCTAAAAATACATTACAAGGAAAATCTAATAGCATTAGAATTACAGATTACGAAAAAGTACGCAATCGGATTTTAAACTACACCAAACTTAGAGAAAGTTGTGAAAAAGTACAATTTTTTAAAATTCAAAAATTTATTAAATTTTAAATTTAATATGTTTCTAAAAATACATTACAATGTAAATCTAATCGCATTAATATTACAGATTACGAAAAATAGGCAATCGGATTTTAAACTACACCAAACTTAGAGAAAGTTGTGAAAAATTACAATTTTTTAAAATTCAAAAATTTGTTAAATACAAGAAAATTTTTGAAAAGTACAATTTTTAAAAACAAAAATTTTATTAAATTTTAAATTTGTTTCTAAAATTACATTACAATGTAAATCTAATCGCATTTGTATTACAGATTACGAAAAAATAGGCAATCGGATTTTAAACTACACCAAACTTAGAGAAAGTTTGAAAAAGTACAATTTTTTAAAATTCAAAATTTTTAAATGCAAATTTGTTTCTAAAAATACAATACTATGTAAATCTACACATACGGGCTATACAGATTACGAAAAAACTGGCAATCGGATTTCAAACTAATCCAAACTAAGAGAAAATTTTTGAAAAGTACAATTTTTCAAATTAAATCAAAAATTTTATTAAATTTTAAATTTAAATTTGTTTCTAAAAATACATTACAAGGAAAATCTAATAGCATTAGAATTACAGATTACGAAAAAGTACGCAATCGGATTTTAAACTACACCAAACTTAGAGAAAGTTGTGAAAAAGTACAATTTTTTAAAATTCAAAAATTTATTAAATTTTAAATTTAATATGTTTCTAAAAATACATTACAATGTAAATCTAATCGCATTAATATTACAGATTACGAAAAAATAGGCAATCGGATTTTAAACTACACCAAACTTAGAGAAAGTTGTGAAAAATTACAATTTTTTAAAATTCAAAAATTTGTTAAATACAAGAAAATTTTTGAAAAGTACAATTTTTAAAAACAAAGATTTTATTAAATTTTAAATTTGTTTCTAAAAATACATTACAATGTAAATCTAATCGCATTTATATTACAGATTACGAAAAAATAGGCAATCGGATTTTAAACTACACCAAACTTAGAGAAAGTTTGAAAAAGTACAATTTTTTAAAATTCAAAATTTTTTAAATGCAAATTTGTTTCTAAAAATACAATACTATGTAAATCTACATATACGGGATATAACATCATACGAAAAAAATGGCAATCCAATTCCAAAATAAACCAAACTAAGAGAAAATTTTTTAAAAGTGCAATTTTTCAAATTAAATCAAAAATTTTATTAAATTTTAAATTTAAATTTGTTTCTAAAAATACATTACAACGAAAATCTAATATAATTAATATTACAGATTACGAAAAAATAGGCAATTGGATTTTAAACTACACCAAACTTAGAGAAAGTTCAATTTTTTAAAATTCAAAAATTTTTAAATACAAATTTGTTTCTAAAAATACAATACTATGTAAATCTACACATACGGGCTATACAGATTACGAAAAAACTGGCAATCGGATTTCAAACCAATCCAAACTGAGAGAAAATTTTTGAAAAGTACAATTTTTCAAATTAAATCAAAAATTTTATTAAATTTTAAATTTAAATTTGTTTCTAAAAATACATTACAACGAAAATCTAATAGCATTAATATTACAGATTACGAAAAAATAGGCAATCGGATTTTAAACTACACCAAACTTAGAGAAAGTTGTGAAAAAGTACAATTTTTTAAAATTCTAAAATTTATTAAATTTTAAATTTATTTCTAAAAATACATTACAATGTAAAACTAATCGCATTATATTACAGATTACGAAAAAATAGGCAATTGGATTTTAAACTACACCAAACTTAGAGAAAGTTGTGAAAAATTACAATTTTTTAAAATTAAAAAATTTGTTATATACAAATTTGTTTCTAAAAATTACAACGAAAATCTAATAGCATTAGTATTACAGATTACGAAAAAGTAGGCAATCGGATTTTAAACTACACCAAACTTAGAGAAAGTTGTGAAAAAGTTCAATTTTTTAAAATTCAAAAATTTGTTAAATACAAATTAGTTTCTAAAAATACAATACAATGTAATCTACACATACGGGCTATACGAAAAAAACTGGCAATCGGATTTCAAACTAATCCAAACTAAGAGAAAATTTTTGAAAAGTACAATTTTTCAAAATCAAAAATTTTATTAAATTTTAAATTTAAATTTGTTTCTAAAAATACATTACAATGTAAATCTAATAGCATTAATATTACAGATTACGAAAAAATAGGCAATCGAATTTTACACTACACCAAACTTAGAGAAAGTTATGAAAAAGTACAATTTTTTAAAATTCAAAAATTTTTTAAATGCAAATTGGTTTCTAAAAATACAATACTATGTAAATCTACACATACGGCTATACAGCTTACGAAGAAACTGGTAGTCGGATTTCAAACTAAACCAAACTAAGAGAAAATTGTCAAATTTTAATGAATTTTTGTTTCTAAAAATGCATTGCTATGTAAATCTACGCATATGAGAGACACAGATTACGAAAAAATAGGCAATCGGATTTTAAACTACACTAAACAAAGAGAAAATTTTTAAAAAGTACAATTTTTAAAAAACAAAAATTTTATTAAGTTTTAAATTTAAATTTGTTTTCAAAAATACATTACAATGTAAATCTAATCGTATTAATATTACAGATTACGAAAAAATAGGCAATCGGATTTTAAACTACACCAAACTTAGAGAAAGTTGTGAAAAAGTTCAATTTTTTTAAATTCAAAAATTTGTTAAATTTTAATTTAGTTTCGTTTCTAAAAATACAATATTATGTAAATCTACACACACGGGCTATAGCCCGTATTTTCAAAATCAAAAATTTTATAAAATTTTAAATGTATAAAAATACATTACAATTAAATCTAATCGCATTAGTGATACAGGTTACGGAAAAATAGACAATAGGATTTTAAACTTTACCAAACTTAGGGAAAGTTGTGAAAAAGTACAATTTTTTAAAATTCAAAAATTTGTTAAATACAAATTTGTTTCTAAAAATACAATACTATATAAATCTACACATACGGTGTATACATCTTACGAAAAAATTGGCAATCGAATTCCAAAATAAACCAAACTAAAGAAAATTTTTGAAAAGTACAAATCAAAATTTTATTAAATTTTAAATTTAAATACTATATAAATCTACACATACGGTGTATACATCTTACGAAAAAATTGGCAATCGAATTCCAAAATAAACCAAACTAAGAGAAAATTTTTGAAAAGTACAAATCAAAAATTTTATTAAATTTTAAATTTAAATTTGTTTCTAAAAATACATTAGAATGTAAATCTAATTGCATTAATATTACAGATTACGAAAAAATAGGCAATCGAATTTTACACTACACCAAACTTAGAGAAAGTTGTGAAAAAGTACAATTTTTTAAAATTCAAAAATTTTTTAAATACAAATTTGTTTCTAAAAAAACAATACTATGTAAATCTACACATACGGGCTATACAGATTACGAAAAAACTGGCAATCGGATTTCAAACTAATCCAAACTAAGAGAAAATTTTTGAAAAGTACAATTTTTCAAATTAAATCAAAAATTTTATTAAATTTTAAATTTAAATTTGCTTCTAAAAATACATTATAACGAAAATCTAATAGCATTAGTATTACAGATTACGAAAAAGTAGGCAATCGGATTTTAAACTACACCAAACATAGAGAAAGTTGTGAAAAAGTACAATTTTTTAAAATTCAAAAATTTATTAAATTTTAAATTTAATATGTTTCTAAAAATACATTACAATGTAAATCTAATCGCATTAATATTACAGATTACGAAAAAATAGGCAATCGGATTTTAAACTACACCAAACTTAGAGAAAGTTGTGAAAAATTACAATTTTTTAAAATTCAAAAATTTGTTAAATACAAGAAAATTTTTGAAAAGTACAATTTTTAAAAACAAAAATTTTATTAAATTTTAAATTTGTTTCTAAAAATACATTACAATGTAAATCTAATCGCATTTATATTACAGATTACGAAAAAATAGGCAATCGGATTTTAAACTACACCAAACTTAGAGAAAGTTAAAAAAGTACAATTTTTTAAAATTCAAAATTTTTTAAATGCAAATTTGTTTCTAAAAATACAATACTATGTAAATCTACACATACGGTGTATACATCTTACGAAAAAATGGGCAATGGAATTCCAAAATAAACCAAACTAAGAGAAAATTTTTGAAAAGTACAAATCAAAAATTTTATTAAATTTTAAATTTAAATTTGTTTCTAAAAATACATTACAATGTAAATCTAATTGCATTAATATTACAGATTACGAAAAAATAGGCAATCGAATTTTACACTACACCAAACTTAGAGAAAGTTGTGAAAAAGTACAATTTTTTAAAATTCAAAAATTTTTTAAATACAAATTTGTTTCTAAAAATACAATACTATGTAAATCTACACATACGGGCTATACAGATTACGAAAAAACTAGCAATCGGATTTCAAACTAATCCAAACTAAGAGAAAATTTTTGAAAAGTACAATTTTTCAAATTAAATCAAAAATTTTATTAAATTTTAAATTTAAATTTGTTTCTAAAAATACATTACAACGAAAATCTAATAGCATTAGTATTACAGATTACGAAAAAGTAGGCAATCGGATTTTAAACTACACCAAACTTAGAGAAAGTTGTGAAAAATTACAATTTTTTAAAATTCAAAAATTTGTTAAATACAAGAAAATTTTTGAAAAGTACAATTTTTAAAAACAAAAAATTTATTAAATTTTAAATTTGTTTCCAAAAATACATTACAATGTAAATCTAATCGCATTTATATTACAGATTACGAAAAAATAGGCAATCGGATTTTAAACTACACCAAACTTAGAGAAAGTTAGAAAAAGTACAATTTTTTAAAATTCAAAATTTTTTAAATGCAAATTTGTTTCTAAAAATACAATACTATGTAAATCTACACATACGGGGTATAACATCATACGAAAAAATTGGCAATCCAATTCCAAAATAAACCAAACTAAGAGAAAAATTTTTAAAAGTACAAATTTTCAAATTAAATCAAAAATTTTATTAAATTTTAAATTTAAATTTGTTTCTAAAAATACATTACAACGAAAATCTAATATAATTAATATTACAGATTACGAAAAAATAGGCAATCGGATTTTAAACTACACCAAACTTAGAGAAAGTTGTGAAAAAGTTCAATTTTTTAAAATTCAAAAATTTGTTAAATACAAATTTGTTTCTAAAAATACAATACTATGTAAATCTACACATACGGGCTATACAGATTACGAAAAAACTGGCAATCGGATTTCAAACCAATCCAAACTGAGAGAAAATTTTTGAAAAGTACAATTTTTCAAATTAAATCAAAAATTTTATTAAATTTTAAATTTAAATTTGTTTCTAAAAATACATTACAACGAAAATCTAATAGCATTAGAATTACAGATTACGAAAAAGTAGGCAATCGGATTTTAAACTACACCAAACTTAGAGAAAGTTGTGAAAAATTACAATTTTTTAAAATTCAAAAATTTGTTAAATACAAGAAAATTTTTGAAAAGTACAATTTTTAAAAACAAAAATTTTATTAAATTTTAAATTTGTTTCTAAAAATACATTACAATGTAAATCTAATCGCATTTATATTACAGATTACGAAAAAATAGGCAATCGGATTTTAAACTACACCAAACTTAGAGAAAGTTTGAAAAAGTACAATTTTTTAAAATTCAAAATTTTTTAAATGCAAATTTGTTTCTAAAAATACAATACTATGTAAATCTACGTATACGGGGTATAACATCATACGAAAAAAATGGCAATCCAATTCCAAAATAAACCAAACTAAGAGAAAATTTTTTAAAAGTACAATTTTTCAAATTAAATCAAAAATTTTATTAAATTTTAAATTTAAATTTGTTTCTAAAAATACATTACAACGAAAATCTAATATAATTAATATTACAGATTACGAAAAAATAGGCAATCGGATTTTAAACTACACCAAACTTAGAGAAAGTTGTGAAAAAGTTCAATTTTTTAAAATTCAAAAATTTGTTAAATACAAATTTGTTTCTAAAAATACAATACTATGTAAATCTACACATACGGGCTATACAGATTACGAAAAAACTGGCAATCGGATTTCAAACCAATCCAAACTGAGAGAAAATTTTTGAAAAGTACAATTTTTCAAATTAAATCAAAAATTTTATTAAATTTTAAATTTAAATTTGTTTCTAAAAATACATTACAACGAAAATCTAATAGCATTAATATTACAGATTACGAAAAAATAGGCAATCGGATTTTAAACTACACCAAACTTAGAGAAAGTTGTGAAAAAGTACAATTTTTTAAAATTCTAAAATTTATTAAATTTTAAATTTATTTCTAAAAATACATTACAATGTAAAACTAATCGCATTAATATTACAGATTACGAAAAAATAGGCAATTGGATTTTAAACTACACCAAACTTAGAGAAAGTTGTGAAAAATTACAATTTTTTAAAATTAAAAAATTTGTTATATACAAATTTGTTTCTAAAAATACAATACTATGTAAATGCAATCGAATTTTACACTACACCAAACTTAGAGAAAGTTGTGAAAAAGTACAATTTTTTAAAATTCAAAAATTTGTTAAATACAAATTTGTTTCTAAAAATACAATACTATGTAAATCTACACATACGGGCTATACAGATTACGAAAAAACTGACAATCGGATTTCAAACTAAACCAAACTAAGAGAAAATTGTCAAATTTTAATGAATTTTTGTTTCTAAAAATGCATTGCTATGTAAATCTACGCATATGAGAGACACAGATTACGAAAAAATAGGCAATCGGATTTTAAACTACACTAAACAAAGAGAAAATTTTTAAAAAGTACAATTTTTAAAAAACAAAAATTTTATTAAGTTTTAAATTTAAATTTGTTTTCAAAAATACATTACAATGTAAATCTAATCGTATTAATATTACAGATTACGAAAAAATAGGCAATCGGATTTTAAACTACACCAAACTTAGAGAAAGTTGTGAAAAAGTTCAATTTTTTTAAATTCAAAAATTTGTTAAATTTTAATTTAGTTTCGTTTCTAAAAATACAATATTATGTAAATCTACACACACGGGCTATAGCCCGTATTTTCAAAATCAAAAATTTTATAAAATTTTAAATGTATAAAAATACATTACAATTAAATCTAATCGCATTAGTGATACAGATTACGGAAAAATA
Source organism: Cochliomyia hominivorax (assembly GCA_004302925.2). Classification (NCBI taxonomy): domain Eukaryota; kingdom Metazoa; phylum Arthropoda; class Insecta; order Diptera; family Calliphoridae; genus Cochliomyia; species Cochliomyia hominivorax. The sequence continues at coordinate 61,061 of PYHX02000034.1, read as the reverse complement.
GACAATAGGATTTTAAACTTTACCAAACTTAGGGAAAGTTGTGAAAAAGTACAATTTTTTAAAATTCAAAAATTTGTTAAATACAAATTTGTTTCTAAAAATACAATACTATATAAATCTACACATACGGTGTATACATCTTACGAAAAAATTGGCAATCGAATTCCAAAATAAACCAAACTAAGAGAAAATTTTTGAAAAGTACAAATCAAAAATTTTATTAAATTTTAAATTTAAATTTGTTTCTAAAAATACATTAGAATGTAAATCTAATTGCATTAATATTACAGATTACGAAAAAATAGGCAATCGAATTTTACACTACACCAAACTTAGAGAAAGTTGTGAAAAAGTACAATTTTTTAAAATTCAAAAATTTTTTAAATACAAATTTGTTTCTAAAAAAACAATACTATGTAAATCTACACATACGGGCTATACAGATTACGAAAAAACTGGCAATCGGATTTCAAACTAATCCAAACTAAGAGAAAATTTTTGAAAAGTACAATTTTTCAAATTAAATCAAAATTTTATTAAATTTTAAATTTAAATTTGCTTCTAAAAATACATTATAACGAAAATCTAATAGCATTAGTATTACAGATTACGAAAAAGTAGGCAATCGGATTTTAAACTACACCAAACATAGAGAAAGTTGTGAAAAAGTACAATTTTTTAAAATTCAAAAATTTATTAAATTTTAAATTTAATATGTTTCTAAAAATACATTACAATGTAAATCTAATCGCATTAATATTACAGATTACGAAAAAATAGGCAATCGGATTTTAAACTACACCAAACTTAGAGAAAGTTGTGAAAAATTACAATTTTTTAAAATTCAAAAATTTGTCAAATACAAGAAAATTTTTGAAAAGTACAATTTTTAAAAACAAAAATTTTATTAAATTTTAAATTTGTTTCTAAAATACATTACAATGTAAATCTAATCGCATTTATATTACAGATTACGAAAAAATAGGCAATCGGATTTTAAACTACACCAAACTTAGAGAAAGTTAAAAAAGTACAATTTTTTAAAATTCAAAATTTTTTAAATGCAAATTTGTTTCTAAAAATACAATACTATGTAAATCTACACATACGGTGTATACATCTTACGAAAAAATGGGCAATGGAATTCCAAAATAAACCAAACTAAGAGAAAATTTTTGAAAAGTACAAATCAAAAATTTTATTAAATTTTAAATTTAAATTTGTTTCTAAAAATACATTACAATGTAAATCTAATTGCATTAATATTACAGATTACGAAAAAATAGGCAATCGAATTTTACACTACACCAAACTTAGAGAAAGTTGTGAAAAAGTACAATTTTTTAAAATTCAAAAATTTTTTAAATACAAATTTGTTTCTAAAAATACAATACTATGTAAATCTACACATACGGGCTATACAGATTACGAAAAAACTAGCAATCGGATTTCAAACTAATCCAAACTAAGAGAAAATTTTTGAAAAGTACAATTTTTCAAATTAAATCAAAAATTTTATTAAATTTTAAATTTAAATTTGTTTCTAAAAATACATTACAACGAAAATCTAATAGCATTAGTATTACAGATTACGAAAAAGTAGGCAATCGGATTTTAAACTACACCAAACTTAGAGAAAGTTGTGAAAAATTACAATTTTTTAAAATTCAAAAATTTGTTAAATACAAGAAAATTTTTGAAAAGTACAATTTTTAAAAACAAAAAATTTATTAAATTTTAAATTTGTTTCCAAAAATACATTACAATGTAAATCTAATCGCATTTATATTACAGATTACGAAAAAATAGGCAATCGGATTTTAAACTACACCAAACTTAGAGAAAGTTAGAAAAAGTACAATTTTTTAAAATTCAAAATTTTTTAAATGCAAATTTGTTTCTAAAAATACAATACTATGTAAATCTACACATACGGGGTATAACATCATACGAAAAAATTGGCAATCCAATTCCAAAATAAACCAAACTAAGAGAAAAATTTTTAAAAGTACAAATTTTCAAATTAAATCAAAAATTTTATTAAATTTTAAATTTAAATTTGTTTCTAAAAATACATTACAACGAAAATCTAATATAATTAATATTACAGATTACGAAAAAATAGGCAATCGGATTTTAAACTACACCAAACTTAGAGAAAGTTGTGAAAAAGTTCAATTTTTTAAAATTCAAAAATTTGTTAAATACAAATTTGTTTCTAAAAATACAATACTATGTAAATCTACACATACGGGCTATACAGATTACGAAAAAACTGGCAATCGGATTTCAAACCAATCCAAACTGAGAGAAAATTTTTGAAAAGTACAATTTTTCAAATTAAATCAAAAATTTTATTAAATTTTAAATTTAAATTTGTTTCTAAAAATACATTACAACGAAAATCTAATAGCATTAATATTACAGATTACGAAAAAATAGGCAATCGGATTTTAAAATACACCAAACGTAGAGAAAGTTGTGAAAAAGTACAATTTTTTAAAATTCAAAAATTTATTAAATTTTAGATTTAAATTTGTTTCTAAAAATACATTACAATGTAAATCTAATCGCATTAATATTACAGATTACGAAAAAATAGGCAATCGGATTTTAAACTACACCAAACTTAGAGAAAGTTGTGAAAAATTACACTTTTTTGAAATTAAAAAATTTGATAAATACAAATTTCTTTCTAAAAATACAATACTATGTAAATCTACACATACGGGCTATACAGATTACGAAAAAACTGGCAATCGAATTTCAAACCAATCCAAACTAAGATAAAATTTTTTAAAAGTACAATTTTTCAAATTAAATCAAAAATTTTATTAAATTTTAAATTTAAATTTGTTTCTAAAAATACATTACAACGAAAATCTAATAGCATTAATATTACAGATTATGAAAAAATAGGCAATCGGATTTTAAACTACACCAAACTTAGAGAAAGTTGTGAAAAAGTACAATTTTTTAAAATTCTAAAATTTATTAAATTTTAAATTTATTTCTAAAAATACATTACAATGTAAAACTAATCGCATTAATATTACAGATAACGAAAAAATAGGCAATCGGATTTTAAACTACACCAAACTTAGAGAAAGTTGTGAAAAATTACAATTTTTTAAAATTAAAAAATTTGTTAAATACAAATTTGTTTCTAAAAATACAATACTATGTAAATGCAATCGAATTTTACACTACACCAAACTTAGAGAAAGTTGTGAAAAAGTACAATTTTTTAAAATTCAAAAATTTGTTAAATAAAAATTTGTTTCTAAAAATACAATACTATGTAAATCTACACATACGGGCTATACAGATTACGAAAAAACTGACAATCGGATTTCAAACTAAACCAAACTAAGAGAAAATTGTTAAATTTTTAATGATTTTTTGTTTCTAAAAATGCACTGCTATGTAAATCTACGCATACGAGAGACACAGATTACGAAAAAATAGGCAATCGGATTTTAAACTACACCAAACTTAGAGAAAGTTGTGAAAAATTACAATTTTTTAAAATTAACAAATTTGTTATATACAAATTTGTTTCTAAAAATACAATACTATGTAAATGCAATCGAATTTTACACTACACCAAACTTAGAGAAAGTTGTGAAAAAGTACAATTTTTTAAAATTCAAAAATTTGTTAAATACAAATTTGTTTCTAAAAATACAATACTATGTAAATGCAATCGGATTTTAAACTTCACCAAACTTACAGAAAGTTGTGAAAAAGTACAATTTTTTTAAAATTCAAAAATTTGTTAAATACAAATTTGTTTCTAAAAATACAATACTTTGTAAATCTACACATACGGGCTATACAGATTACGAAAAAACTGGCAATCGGATTTCAAACTAAACCAAACTAAGAGAAAATTGTTAAATTTTTAATGAAGTTTTGTTTCAAAAAATGCACTGCTATGTAAATCTACCCATATGAGAGACAAGGATTACGAAAAATAGGCAATCGGGCTATAGCCCGCATGTGTATACAGCTTACGAAAAAATTGGCAATCGAATTCCAAAATAATCCAAACTAAGAAAAAATTTTTGAAAAGTACAATTTTTCAAAATCAAAAATTTTATTAAATTTTAAATTTAAATTGGTTTCTAAAAATACATTACAATGAAAATCTAATAGCATTAATATTAGAGATTACCAAAAAATAGACAATCGGATTTTAAACTACACCAAACTTAGAGTAAGTTGTGAAAAAGTACAATTTTTTAAAATTAAAAAATTTGTTAAATACAAATTTGTTTCTAAAAATACAATACTATGTAAATCTATATATAGGGGCTATACAGATTACGAAAAAACTGGCAATCGGATTTCAAACTAAACCAAACTAAGAGAAAATTGTTAAATTTTTAATGAAGTTTTGTTTCTGTAACTGCTATGTAAATCTACGCATATGAGAGACACAGATTACGAAAAAAGGCAATCGGATTTTAAACTACACCAAATTTAGAGAAAGTTGTGAAAAAGTACATTTTTTTTAAATTCAAAATTTGTTAAATTTTAATGTAGTTTCGTTTCTTAAACTACAATATTATGTAAATCTACACACAGGGGCTATAGCCCGTATGTGTATACAGCTTACGAAAAAATGGGCAATCGGATTTCAAACTAAACCAAACTAAGAAAAAATTTTTGATAAGTACAATTTTTCAAAATGAAAAATTTTATAAAATTTTAAATGTTATTTTGTGTCTAAAAATACATTTACAATTAAATCTAATCGCATTAGTGATATAGATTACGGAAAAATAGGCAATCAGATTTTAAACTTCACCAAACTTAGGGAAAGTTGTATAAAAGTACAATTTTCTAAAATTCAAAAATTTGTTAAATACATATTTGTTTCTAAAAATACAGTACTATGTAAATCTACACATTCGGGCTATACAGCTTACGAAAAAATTGGCAATCGAATTCCAAACTAAATCAAAATAAGAGAAAATTTTTGATAAGTACAATTTTTCAAAATCAAAAATTTTATAAAATTTTAAATCTTATTTTGTGTCTAAAAATACATTACGACTAAATCTAATCGCATTAGTGATATAGATTACGGAAAAATAGGCAATCAGATTTTAAACTTCACCAAACTTAGGGAAAGTTGTAAAAAAGTACAATTTTCTAAAATTCAAAAATTTGTTAAATACAAATTTGTTTCTAAAAATACAATACTATGTAAATCTACACAATCGAATTCCAAACTAAACCAAACTAAGAGAAAATTTTTGAAAAGTAGAATTTTTAAAAACAAAAATTTTATTAAATTTTAAATTTAAATTTGTTTCTAAAAATACATTACAATGTAAATCTAATAGCATTAATATTACAGATTACGAAAAAATAGGCAATTGTATTTTAAACTACACCAAACTTAGAGAAAGTTGTGAAAAAGTTCAATTTTTTTTAAATTCAAAAATTTGTTAAATTTTAATGTAGTTTAGTTTCTAAAAATACAATATTATGTAAATCTACACACACCGGCTATAGCTCGCATGTGTATACAGCTTACGAAAAAATTGGCAATCGAATTCCAAAATAATCCAAACTAAGAAAAAATTTTTGATAAGTACAATTTTTCAAAATCTAAAATTTTATAAAATTTTAAATGTTATTTTGTGTCTAAAAACACTTTACAATTAAATCTAATCGCATTAGTGATACAGATTACGGAAAAATAGGCAATCAGATTTTAAACTTCACCAAACTTAGAGAATGTTGTGAAAAAGTACAATTTTTTAAAATTCAAAAATTTGTTAAATACAAATTTGTTTCTAAAAATACAATACTATGTAAATCTACACATACGGGCTATACATCTTACGAAAAAACTGGCAATCGGATTTCAAACTAAACCAAACTAAGAGAAAATTGTCAAATTTTTAATGAAGTTTTGTTTCTAAAAATGCACTGCTATGTAAATCTACGCATATGAGAAACACAGATTACGAAAAATAGTCAATCGGAGTTGTTGAAAAAGTACAATTGTGAAAAAGTACAATTTTTTAAAATTCAAAAATTTGTTAAATACAAATTTGTTTCTAAAAATACAATACTATGTAAATCTACACATACGGGCTATACAGATTACGAAAAAACTGGCAATCGGATTTCAAACTAAACCAAACAAAGAGAAAATTGTTAAATTTTTAATGAAGTTTTGTTTCTAAAAATGCACTGCTATGTAAATCTACGCATATGAGAGACACAAAAAACGAAAAATAGGCATTCGGATTTTAAACTACACCAAACTTAGAGAAAGTTGTGAAAAAGTTCAATTTTTTTAAATTCAAAAATCTGTTATATTTTAATGTAGTTTCGTTTCTAAAAATACAATATTAGGTAAATCTACACACACGGGCTATAGCCCGTATGTGTATACAGCTTACGAAAAATGGGAAATCGGATTTCAAACTAAACCAAACTAAGAGAAAAATTTTGATAAGTACAATTTTTCAAAATCAAAAATTTATAAAATTTTAAATGTTATTTTGTGTCTAAAAATACATTACAATTAAATCTAATCGCATTAGTGATACAGATTACGGAAAAATAGGCAATTAGATTTTAAACTTCACCAAACTTAGGGAAAGTTGTGTAAAAGTACAATTTTTTAATATTCAAAAATTTGTTAAATACAAATTTGTTTCTAAAAATACAATACTATGTAAATCTACACATACGGGCTATACAGCTTACGAAAAAAAATTGGCAATCGAATTCCAAACTAAACCAAACTAATAGAAAATTTTTGAAAAGTACAATTTTTAAAAACAAAAATTTTATTAAATTTTAAATTTAAATTTGTTTCTAAAAATACATTACAATGTAAATCTAATCGCAAACTTAGAGAAAGTTGTGAAAAAGTACATTTTTTTAAAATTCAAAAATTTTTTAAATACAAATTTGTTTCTAAAAATACAATGCTATGTAAATCTACACATACGGGCTATACAGATTACGAAAAAACTGGCAATCGGATTTCAAACTAAACCAAACTAAGAGAAAATTGTTAAATTTTTAATGAAGTTTTGTTTCTAAAAATGCACTGCTATGTAAATCTACGCATATGAGAGACACAAAAAACGAAAAATAGGCAATCGGATTTTAAACTACACCAAACTTAGAGAAAGTTGTGAAAAAGTTCAATTTTTTTAAATTCAAAAATTTGTTATATTTTAATGTAGTTTCGTTTCTAAAAATACAATATTAGGTAAATCTACACACACGGGCTATAGCCCGTATGTGTATACAGCTTACGAAAAATGGGAAATCGGATTTCAAACTAAACCAAACTAAGAGAAAATTTTTGATAAGTACAATTTTTCAAAATCAAAAATTTTATAAAATTTTAAATGTTATTTTGTGTCTAAAAATACATTACAATTAAATCTAATCGCATTAGTGATACAGATTACGGAAAAATAGGCAATCAGATTTTAAACTTCACCAAACTTAGGGAAAGTTGTAAAAAAGTACATTTTTTAAAATTCAAAAATTTGTTAAATACAAATTTGTTTCTAAAAATACAATACTATGTAAATGCAATCGGATTTTAAACTACACCAAACTTAGAGAAAGTTGTGAAAAATTACACTTTTTTGAAATTAAATAATTTGATAAATACAAATTTCTTTCTAAAAATACAATACTATGTAAATCTACACATACGGGCTATACAGATTACGAAAAAACTGGCAATCGGATTTCAAACTAATCCAAACTAAGAGAAAATTTTTGAAAAGTACAATTTATCAAAATCAAAAATTTTATTAAATTTTAAATTTAAATTTGTTTCTAAAAATACATTACAATGAAAATCTAATAGCACTAATATTACAGATTACGATAAAATAGGCAAATTTAAACTACACCAAACTTAGAGAATGTTGTGAAAAAAGTACAATTTTTTAAAATTCAAAAATTTATTAAATTTTAAATTTAAATTTGTTTCTAAAAATACATTACAATGTAAATCTAATCGCATTAATATTACAGATTACTAAAAAAATAGGCAATAGGATTTTAAACTACACCAAACTTAGAGAAAGTTGTGAAAAAGTACAATTTTTTAAAATTAAAATATTTGTGAAATACAAATTTTTTTCTAAAAATACAATACTATGTAAATCTACACATACGGGCTATACAGCTTACGAAAAAACTGGCAATCGGATTTCAAACTAAACCAAACTAAGAGATAATTGTCAAATTTTTAATGAAGTTTTGTTTCTAAAAATGCACTGCTATGTAAATCTACCCATATGAGAGACACAGAATACGAAAAAATAGGCAATCGGATTTTAAACTACACCAAAATTAGAGAAAATTGTTAAATTTTTAATGAAGTTTTGTTTCTAAAAATGCACTGCTATGTAAATCTACCCATATGAGAGACACAGATTACGAAAAATAGGCAATTGGATTTTAAACTACACCAAACTTAGAGAAAGTTGTGAAAATGTTCAATTTTTTTTTTAATTCAAAAATTTGTTAAATTTTAATGTAGTTTCGTTTCTAAAAATACAATATTATGTAAATCTACACACACGGGCTATAGCCCGCATGTGTATACAGCTTACGAAAAAATGGGCAATCGGATTTCAAACTAAACCAAACCAAGAGAAAATTTTTGATAAGTACAATTTTTCAAAATCTAAAATTTTATAAAATTTTAAATGTTATTTTGTGTCTAAAAATACTTTACAATTAAATCTAATCGCATTAGTGATAAGATTACGGAAAAATAGGCAATCAGATTTTAAACTTCACCAAACTTAGAGAAAATTGTTAAATTTTTAATGAAGTTTTGTTTCTGTAACTGCTATGTAAATCTACGCATATGAGAGACACAGATTACGAAAAAGGCAATCGGATTTTAAACTACACCAAATTTAGAGAAAGTTGTGAAAAACTTAGAGAAAGTTGTGAAAATTTTCAATTTTTTTAAATTCAAAAATTTGTTAAATTTTAATGTAGTTTCGTTTCTAAAAATACAATATTATGTAAATCTACACACACGGGCTATAGCCCGCATGTATATACAGCTTACGAAAAAATGGGCAATCGGATTTCAAACTAAACCAAACCAAGAGAAAATTTTTGATAAGTACAATTTTTCAAAATCTAAAATTTTAAATGTTATTTGTGTCTAAAAATACTTTACAAAATTTTATAAAATTTTAAATGTTATTTTGTGTCTAAAAATACATTACAATTAAATCTAATCGCATTAGTGATACAGATTACGGAAAAATAGGCAATCAGATTTTAAACTTCACCAAACTTAGGGAAAGTTGTAAAAAAGTACATTTTTTAAAATTCAAAAATTTGTTAAATACAAATTTGTTTCTAAAAATACAATACTATGTAAATGCAATCGGATTTTAAACTACACCAAACTTAGAGAAAGTTGTGAAAAATTACACTTTTTTGAAATTAAATAATTTGATAAATACAAATTTCTTTCTAAAAATACAATACTATGTAAATCTACACATACGGGCTATACAGATTACGAAAAAACTGGCAATCGGATTTCAAACTAATCCAAACTAAGAGAAAATTTTTGAAAAGTACAATTTATCAAAATCAAAAATTTTATTAAATTTTAAATTTAAATTTGTTTCTAAAAATACATTACAATGAAAATCTAATAGCACTAATATTACAGATTACGATAAAATAGGCAAATTTAAACTACACCAAACTTAGAGAATGTTGTGAAAAAGTACAATTTTTTAAAATTCAAAAATTTATTAAATTTTAAATTTAAATTTGTTTCTAAAAATACATTACAATGTAAATCTAATCGCATTAATATTACAGATTACTAAAAAAATAGGCAATAGGATTTTAAACTACACCAAACTTAGAGAAAGTTGTGAAAAAGTACAATTTTTTAAAATTAAAATATTTGTGAAATACAAATTTTTTTCTAAAAATACAATACTATGTAAATCTACACATACGGGCTATACAGCTTACGAAAAAACTGGCAATCGGATTTCAAACTAAACCAAACTAAGAGATAATTGTCAAATTTTTAATGAAGTTTTGTTTCTAAAAATGCACTGCTATGTAAATCTACCCATATGAGAGACACAGAATACGAAAAAATAGGCAATCGGATTTTAAACTACACCAAAATTAGAGAAAATTGTTAAATTTTTAATGAAGTTTTGTTTCTAAAAATGCACTGCTATGTAAATCTACCCATATGAGAGACACAGATTACGAAAAATAGGCAATTGGATTTTAAACTACACCAAACTTAGAGAAAGTTGTGAAAATGTTCAATTTTTTTTTTAAATTCAAAAATTTGTTAAATTTTAATGTAGTTTCGTTTCTAAAAATACAATATTATGTAAATCTACACACACGGGCTATAGCCCGCATGTGTATACAGCTTACGAAAAAATGGGCAATCGGATTTCAAACTAAACCAAACCAAGAGAAAATTTTTGATAAGTACAATTTTTCAAAATCTAAAATTTTATAAAATTTTAAATGTTATTTTGTGTCTAAAAATACTTTACAATTAAATCTAATCGCATTAGTGATAAGATTACGGAAAAATAGGCAATCAGATTTTAAACTTCACCAAACTTAGAGAAAATTGTTAAATTTTTAATGAAGTTTTGTTTCTGTAACTGCTATGTAAATCTACGCATATGAGAGACACAGATTACGAAAAAAGGCAATCGGATTTTAAACTACACCAAATTTAGAGAAAGTTGTGAAAAACTTAGAGAAAGTTGTGAAAATTTTCAATTTTTTTTAAATTCAAAAATTTGTTAAATTTTAATGTAGTTTCGTTTCTAAAAATACAATATTATGTAAATCTACACACACGGGCTATAGCCCGCATGTATATACAGCTTACGAAAAAATGGGCAATCGGATTTCAAACTAAACCAAACCAAGAGAAAATTTTTGATAAGTACAATTTTTCAAAATCTAAAATTTTAAATGTTATTTTGTGTCTAAAAATACTTTACAATTAAATCTAATCGCATTACTGATACAGATTACGGAAAAATAGGCAATCAGATTTTAAACTTCACCAAACTTACAGAAAGTTGTGAAAAATTACAATTTTTTTAAAATTCAAAAATTTGTTAAATACAAATTTGTTTCTAAAAATACAATACTATGTAAATCTACACATACGGGCTATACAGATTACGAAAAAACTGGCAATCGGATTTCAAACTAAACCAAACTAAGAGAAAATTGTTAAATTTTTAATGAAGTTTTGTTTCAAAAAATGCACTGCTATGTAAATCTACCCATATGAGAGACAAGGATTACGAAAAATAGGCAATCGGGCTATAGCCCGCATGTGTATACAGCTTACGAATTGGCAATCGAATTCCAAAATAATCCAAACTAAGAAAAAATTTTTGAAAAGTACAATTTTTCAAAATCAAAAATTTTATTAAATTTTAAATTTAAATTGGTTTCTAAAAATACATTACAATGAAAATCTAATAACATTAATATTAGGATTACCAAAAAATAGACAATCGGATTTTAAACTACACCAAACTTAGAGAAAGTTGTGAAAAAGTACAATTTTTTAAAATTAAAAAATTTGTTAAATACAAATTTGTTTCTAAAAATACAATACTATGTAAATCTACACATAGGGGCTATACAGATTACGAAAAAGCTGGCAATCGGATTTCAAACTAAACCAAACTAAGAGAAAATTGTTAAATTTTTAATGAAGTTTTGTTTCTGTAACTGCTATGTAAATCTACACATATGAGAGACACAGATTACGAAAAAAGGCAATCGGATTTTAAACTACACCAAATTTAGAGAAAGTTGTGAAAAAGTACATTTTTTTTAAATTCAAAAATTTGTTAAATTTTAATGTAGTTTCGTTTCTAAAACTACAATATAATGTAAATCTACACACACGGGCTATAGCCCGTATGTGTATACAGCTTACGAAAAAATGGGCAATCGGATTTCAAACTAAACCAAACTAAGAAAAAATTTTTGATAAGTACAATTTTTCAAAATGAAAAATTTTATAAAATTTTAAATGTTATTTTGTGTCTAAAAATACATTACAATTAAATCTAATCGCATTAGTAATACAGATTACGGAAAAATAGGCAATCGGATTTAAACTATACCAAACTTAGGGAAAATTGTGAAAAAGTACAATTTTTTAAAATTCAAAAATTTGTTAAATACATATTTGTTTCTAAAAATACAATACTATGTAAATCTACACATTCGGGCTATACAGCTTACGAAAAAATTGGCAATCGAATTCCAAACTAAATCAAACTAAGAGAAAATTTTTGATAAGTACAATTTTTCAAAATCAAAAATTTTATAAAATTTTAAATCTTATTTTGTGTCTAAAAATACATTACAACTAAATCTAATCGCATTAGTGATATAGATTATGGAAAAAAAGGCAATCAGATTTTAAACTTCACCAAACTTAGGGAAAGTTGTAAAAAAGTACAATTTTCTAAAATTCAAAAATTTGTTAAATACAAATTTGTTTCTAAAAATACAATACTATGTAAATCTACACAATCGAATTCCAAACTAAACCAAACTAAGAGAAAATTTTTGAAAAGTACAATTTTTAAAAACAAAAATTTTATTAAATTTTAAATTTAAATTTGTTTCTAAAAATACATTACAATGTAAATCTAATAGCATTAATATTACAGATTACGAAAAAATAGGCAATTGAATTTTAAACTACACCAAACTTAGGGAAAATGTGTGAAAAAGTACATTTTTTTAAAATTCAAAAATTTGATAAATACATATTTGTTTCTAAAAATACAATACTATGTAAATCTACACATACGGGCTATACAGCTTACGAAAAAAAATTGGCAATCGAATTCCAAACTAAACCAGATTACGGAAAAATAGGCAATCAGATTTTAAACTTCACCAAACTTAAAGAAAGTTGTGAAAAAGTTCAATTTTTTTAAAATTCAAAAATTTGTTAAATACAAATTTGTTTCTAAAAATACAATACTTTGTAAATCTACACATACGGGCTATACAGATTACGAAAAAACTGGCAATCGGATTTCAAACTAAACCAAACTAAGAGAAAATTGTTAAATTTTTAATGAAGTTTTGTTTCTAAAAATGCACTGCTACGTAAATCTACCCATATGAGAGACACAGATTACGAAAAATAGGCAATCGGATTTTAAACTACACCAAACTTAGAGAAAGTTGTGAAAAAGTTCAATTTTTTTTAAATTCAAAAATTTGTTAAATTTTAATGTAGTTTCGTTTCTAAAAATACAATATTATGTAAATCTACACACACCGGCTATAGCTCGCATGTGTATACAGCTTACGAAAAATGGGAAATCGGATTTCAAACTAAACCAAACTAAGAGAAAAATTTTGATAAGTACAATTTTTCAAAATCAAAAATTATGTAAAATTTTAAATGTTATTTTGTGTCTAAAAATACATTACAATTAAATCTAATCGCATTAGTGATACAGATTACGGAAAAATAGGCAATTAGATTTTAAACTTCACCAAACTTAGGGAAAGTTGTGAAAAAGTACAATTTTTTAATATTCAAAAATTTGTTAAATACAAATTTGTTTCTAAAAATACAATACTATGTAAATCTACACATACGGGCTATACAGCTTACGAAAAAAAATTGGCAATCGAATTCCGTATGTGTAGATTTACTATGTAAATCTACACATACGGGCTATACAGCTTACGAAAAAAAATTGGCAATCGAATTCCAAACTAAACCAAACTAATAGAAAATTTTTGAAAAGTACAATTTTTAAAAACAAAAATTTTATTAAATTTTAAATTTAAATTTGTTTCTAAAAATACATTACAATGTAAATCTAATCGCAAACTTAGAGAAAGTTGTGAAAAAGTACATTTTTTTAAAATTCAAAATTTGTTAAATACAAATTTGTTTCTAAAAATACAATACTATGTAAATCTACACATACGGGCTATACAGCTTACGAAAAAAATGGCAATCAAATTCCAAAATAAACCAAACTAAGAGAAAATTTTTGAAATACAATTTTTCAAAAGTAAAAAATTTATTAAATTTTAAATTTGTTTCTAAAAATCCATTACAATGTAAATCGAATAGCATTAATACTACAAATTACGAAAAAATAGGCAATCAGATTTTAAACTTCACCAAACTTAGGGAAAGTTGTAAAAAAGTACATTTTTTTAAAATTCAAAAATTTGTTAAATAAAATTTTTTTCTAAAAATACAATACTATGTAAATCTACACATACAGCTTACGAAAAAAATTGGCAATCGAATTCCAAACTAAACCAAACTAATAGAAAATTTTTGAAAAGTACAATTTTTAAAAACAAAAATTTTATTAAATTTTAAATTTAAATTTGTTTCTAAAAATACATTACAACGTAAATCTATTAGCATTAATATTATTACAGATTACGAAAAAAATAGACAATCGGATTTTAAACTACACCAAACTTAGAGAAAGTTGTGAAAAAATACAATTTTTTAAAATTCAAAAATTTTATTAAATTTTAAATTTAAATTTGTTTCTAAAAATACATTACAATGTAAATCTAATCGCATTAATATTAACGAAAAAATAGGCAATCGGATTTTAAACTACACCAAACTTAGAGAAAGTTGTGAAAAAGTACAATTTTTTAAAATTCAAAAATTTTTTAAATGCAAATTTGTTTCTCAAAATACAATACTATGTGAATCTACACATACGGCTATACAGCTTACGAAAAAACTGGCAATCGGATTTCAAACTACACCAAACTAAGAGAAAATTGTCAAATTTTAATGAAGTTTTGTTTCTTAAAATGCATTGATATGTAAATCTGCGCATATGAGAGACACAGATTACGAAAAAATAGGCAATCGGATTTTAAACTACACCAAACTTAAGAGAAAGTTGAGAAAAAAGTTCAATTTTTTAAAATTCAAAAATTTGTTAAATGCAAATTTGTTTCTAAAAATACAATACTATGTAAATCTACACATACGGGCTATACAGCTTACAAAAAAAATGGCAATCAAATTCCAAAATAAACCAAACTAAGAGAAAATATTTGAAAATACAATTTTTCAAAAATAAAAATTGTATTAAATTTTAAATTTGTTTCTAAAAATCCATTACAATGTAAATCTAATAGCACTAATACTACAGATTACGAAAAAATAGGCAATCGGATTTTAAGCTACACCAAACTGAGAGAAAGTTGTGAAAAAGTACAATTTTTTAAAATTCAAAAATTTTATTAAATTTTAAATTTAAATTTGTTTCTAAAAATACATTACAATGTAAATCTAATCGCAAACATAGAGAAAGTTGTGAAAAAGTACAATTTTTTTAAATTCAAAAATTTGTTAAATACAAATTTGTTTCTAAAAATACAATCCTATGTAAATCTACACATACGGGCTATACAGCTTACGAAAAAATTGGCAATCAAATTCCAAAATAAACCAAACTAAGAGAAAATTTTTGAAAATACAATTTTTCAAAAATAAAAATTTTATTAAATTTTAAATTTGTTTCTAAAAATCCATTACAATGTAAATCTAATAGCATTAATACTACAGATTACGAAAAATAGGCAATCGGACTTTAAACTACACCAAACTTAGAGAAAGTTGTGAAAAAGTTCAATTTTTTTTAAATTCAAAAATTTGTTAAATACAAATTTGTTTCTAAAAATACAATACTATGTAAATCTACGGGCTATACAGATTACGAAAAAACTGGCAATCGGATTTCAATCTAAACCAAACTAAGAGAAAATTGCTAAATTTTTAATGAAGTTTTGTTTCTAAAAATGCACTGCTATGTAAATCTACTCATATGAGAGACACAGATTACGAAAAAATAGGCAACCGGATTTTAAACTACACCAAACTTAGAGTAAGTTGTGAAAAAGTTCAATTTTTTTAAATTAAAAAATTTGTTAAATTTTAATGTAGTTTCGTTTCTAAAAATACAATATTATGTAAATCTACACACACGGGCTATAGCCCGTATGTGTATACAGTTTACGAAAAATCGGATTTCAAACTAAATCAAACTAAGAGAAAATTTTTCATAAGTACAATTTTTCAAAATCAAAAATTTTATAAAATTTTAAATGTTATTTTGTATCTAAAAATACATTACAATTAAACCTAATCGCATTAGTGACACAGATTACGGAAAAATAGGCAATCAGATTTTAAACTTCACAAAAAATTTTATTAAATTTTAAATTTAAATTTGTTTCTAAAAATACATTACAATGTAAATCTAATCGCAAACTTAGAGAAAGTTGTGAAAAAGTACAATTTTTTAAAATTCAAAAATTTGTTAAATACAAATTTGTTTCTAAAAATACAATACTATGTAAATCTACACATACGGGCTATACAGATTACGAAAAAACTGGCAATCGGATTTCAAACTAAACCAAACTAAGAGAAAATTGTCAAATTTTAATGAAGTTTTGTTTCCATAAATGCATTGTTATGTAAATCTGCGCATATGAGAGACACAGATTACGAAAAAATAGGCAATCGGATTTTAAACTACACCAAACTTAGAGAAAGTTGTGAAAAAAGTTCAATTTCTTAAAATTCAAAAATTTGTTAAATACAAATTTGTTTCTAAAAATACAATACTATGTAAATCTACACATACGGGCTATACAGCTTACGAAAAAAATGGCAATCAAATTCCAAAATAAACCAAACTAAGAGAAAATATTTGAAAATACAATTTTTCAAAAATAAAAGTTTTATTAAATTTTAAATTTGTTTCTAAAAATCCATTACAATGTAAATCTAATAGCATTAATACTACAGATTACGAAAAAATAGGCAATCGGATTTTAAACTACACCAAACTTAGAGAAAGTTGTGAAAAAGTACAATTTTTTAAAATTCAAAAATTTTATTAAATTTTAAATTTAAATTTGTTTCTAAAAATACATTACAATGTAAATCTAATCGCAAACTTAGAGAAAGTTGTGAAAAAGTACAATTTTTTAAAATTCAAAAATTTGTTAAATACAAATTTGTTTCTAAAAATACAATACTATGTAAATCTACACATACGGGCTATACAGATTACGAAAAAACTGTCAATCGGATTTCAAACTAAACCAAACTAAGAGAAAATTGTTAAATTTTTAATGAAGTTTTGTTTCTAAAAATGCACTGCTATGTAAATCTACGCATATGAGAGACACAGATTACGAAAAATTGGCAATCGGATTTTAAACTACACCAAACTTAGAGAAAGTTGTGAAAAAGTTCAATTTTTTTTAAATTCAAAAATTTGTTATATTTTAATGTAGTTTCGTTTCTAAAAATACAATATTATGTAAATCTACACACACGGGCTATAGCCCGTATGTGTATACAGCTTACGAAAAATGGGAAATCGGAATTCAAACTAAACCAAACTAAGAGAAAATTTTTGATAAGTACAATTTTTCAAAATCAAAAATTTTATAAAATTTTAAATGTTATTGTGTCTAAAAATACATTACAATTAAATCTAATCGCATTAGTGACACAGATTACGGAAAAATAGGCAATCAGATTTTAAACTTCACCAAAAATTTTATTAAAAGTACAATTTTTTAAAATTCAAAAATTTTATTAAATTTTAAATTTAAATTTGTTTCTAAAAATACATTACAATGTAAATCTAATCGCAAACTTAGAGAAAGTTGTGAAAAAGTACAATTTTTTTAAATTCAAAAATTTGTTAAATACAAATTTGTTTCTAAAAATACAATCCTATGTAAATCTACACATACGGGCTATACAGCTTACGAAAAAATTGGCAATCAAATTCCAAAATAAACCAAACTAAGAGAAAATTTTTGAAAATACAATTTTTCAAAAATAAAAATTTTATTAAATTTTAAATTTGTTTCTAAAAATCCGTTACAATGTAAATATAATAGCATTAATACTACAGATTACGAAAAATAGGCAATCGGACTTTAAACTACACCAAACTTAGAGAAAGTTGTGAAAAAGTTCAATTTTTTTAAATTCAAAAATTTGTTAAATACAAATTTGTTTTTAAAAATACAATACTATGTAAATCTACGGGCTATACAGATTACGAAAAAACTGGCAATCGGATTTCAAACTAAACCAAACTAAGAGAAAATTGTCAAATTTTAATGAAGTTTTGTTTCCAAAAATACATTGTTATGTAAATCTGCGCATATGAGAGACACAGATTACGAAAAAATAGGCAATCGGATTTTAAACTACACCAAACTTAGAGAAAGTTGTGAAAAAAGTTCAATTTCTTAAAATTCAAAAATTTGTTAAATACAAATTTGTTTCTAAAAATACAATACTATGTAAATCTACGGGCTATACAGATTACGAAAAAACTGGCAATCGGATTTCAATCTAAACCAAACTAAGAGAAAATTGCTAAATTTTTAATGAAGTTTTGTTTCTCAAAATGCACTGCTATGTAAATCTACTCATATGAGAGACACAGATTACGAAAAAATAGGCAACCGGATTTTAAACTACACCAAACTTAGAGTAAGTTGTGAAAAAGTTCAATTTTTTTAAATTCAAAAATTTGTTAAATTTTAATGTAGTTTCGTTTCTAAAAATACAATATTATGTAAATCTACACACACGGGCTATAGCCCGTATGTGTATACAGTTACGAAAAATCGGATTTCAAACTAAATCAAACTAAGAGAAAATTTTTCATAAGTACAATTTTTCAAAATCAAACATTTTTTAAAATTTTAAATGTTATTTTGTATCTAAAAATACATTACAATTAAATCTAATCGCATTAGTGACACAGATTACGGAAAAATAGGCAATCAGATTTTAAACTTCACCAAAAATTTTATTAAATTTTAAATTTAAATTTGTTTCTAAAAATACATTACAATGTAAATCTAATCGCAAACTTAGAGAAAGTTGTGAAAAAGTACAATTTTTTAAAATTCAAAAATTTGTTAAATACAAATTTGTTTCTAAAAATACAATACTATGTAAATCTACACATACGGGCTATACAGATTACGAAAAAACTGGCAATCGGATTTCAAACTAAACCAAACTAAGAGAAAATTGTCAAATTTTAATGAAGTTTTGTTTCCAAAAATGCATTGTTATGTAAATCTGCGCATATGAGAGACACAGATTACGAAAAAATAGGCAATCGGATTTTAAACTACACCAAACTTAGAGAAAGTTGTGAAAAAGTACAATTTTTTAAAATTCAAAAATTTTTTAAATGCAAATTTGTTTCTAAAAATACAATACTATGTGAATCTACACATACGGCTATACAGCTTACGAAAAAACTGGCAATCGGATTTCAAACTAAACCAAACTAAGAGAAAATTGTCAAATTTTAATGAAGTTTTGTTTCTTAAAATGCATAGTTATGTAAATCTGCGCATATGAGAGACACAGATTACGAAAAAATAGGCAATCGGATTTTAAACTACACCAAACTTAGAGAAAGTTGTGAAAAAAGTTCAATTTCTTAAAATTCAAAAATTTGTTAAATACAAATTTGTTTCTAAAAATACAATACTATGTAAATCTACACATACGGGCTATACAGCTTACGAAAAAAATGGCAATCAAATTCCAAAATAAACCAAACTAAGAGAAAATATTTGAAAATACAATTTTTCAAAAATAAAAGTTTTATTAAATTTTAAATTTGTTTCTAAAAATCCATTACAATGTAAATCTAATAGCATTAATACTACAGATTACGAAAAAATAGGCAATCGGATTTTAAACTACACCAAACTTAGAGAAAGTTGTGAAAAAGTAAAATTTTTTAAAATTCAAAAATTTTATTAAATTTTAAATTTAAATTTGTTTCTAAAAATACATTACAATGTAAATCTAATCGCAAACTTAGAGAAAGTTGTGAAAAAGTACAATTTTTTAAAATTCAAAAATTTGGTAAATACAAATTTTTTTTCTAAAAATACAATACTATGTAAATCCACACATACGGGCTATACAGATTACGAAAAAACTGTCAATCGGATTTCAAACTAAACCAAACTAAGAGAAAATTGTTAAATTTTTAATGAAGTTTTGTTTCTAAAAATGCACTGCTATGTAAATCTACGCATATGAGAGACACAGGTTACGAAAAATAGGCAATCGGATTTTAAACTACACCAAACTTAGAGAAAGTTGTGAAAAAGTTCAATTTTTTTTAAATTCAAAAATTTGTTATATTTTAATGTAGTTTCGTTCCTAAAAATACAATATTATGTAAATCTACACACACGGGCTATAGCCCGTATGTGTATACAGCTTACGAAAAATGGGAAATCGGATTTCAAACTAAACCAAACTAAGAGAAAATTTTTGATAAGTACAATTTTTCAAAATCAAAAATTTTATAAAATTTTAAATGTTATTTTGTGTCTAAAAATACATTACAATTAAATCTAATCGCATTAGTGATACAGATTACGGAAAAATAGGCAATAGGATTTTAAACTTCACCAACTTAGGGAAAGTTGTGAAAAAATAAATTTTTTTAAAATTCAAAAATGTTTTAAATACAAATTTGTTTCTTAAAATACAATACTATATAAATCTACACATACGGGGTATACATCTTACGAAAAAACTGGCAATTTGTTTCTAAAAATACATTACAATGTAAATCTAATCGCATTAATATTACAGATTACGAAAAAATAGGCAATCGGATTTTAAACTACACCAAACTTAGAGAAAGTTGTGAAAAAGTACAATTTTTTAAAATTCAAAAATGTTTTAAATGCAAATTTGTTTCTAAAAATACAATACTATGTGAATCTACACATACGGCTATACAGCTTACGAAAAAACTGGCAATCGGATTTCAAACTAAACCAAAATAAGAGAAAATTGTCAAATTTTAATGAAGTTTTGTTTCCAAAAATGCATTGTTATGTAAATCTGCGCATATGACACAGACACAGATTACGAAAAAATAGGCAATCGGATTTTAAACTACACCAAATTTAGAGAAAGTTGTGAAAAAGGTTCAATTTTTTAAAATTCAAAAATTTGTTAAATACAAATTTGTTTCTAAAAATACAATACTATGTAAATCTACACATACGGGCTATACAGCTTACGAAAAAATGGCAATCAAATTCCAAAATAAACCAAACTAAGAGAAAATATTTGAAAATACAATTTTTCAAAAATAAAAATTTTATTAAATTTTAAATTTGTTTCTAAAAATCCATTACAATGTAAATCTAATAGCATTAATACTACAGATTACGAAAAAATAGGCAATCGGATTTTAAACTACACCAAACTTAGAGAAAGTTGTGAAAAAGTACAATTTTTTAAAATTCAAAAATTTTATTAAATTTTAAATTTAAATTTGTTTCTAAAAATACATTACAATGTAAATCTAATCGCAAACTTAGAGAAAGTTGTGAAAAAGTACAATTTTTTAAAATTCAAAAATTTGTTAAATACAAATTTGTTTCTAAAAATACAATCCTATGTAAATCTACACATACGGGCTATACAGCTTACGAAAAAATTGGCAATCAAATTCCAAAATAAACCAAACTAAGAGAAAATTTTAGAAAATACAATTTTTCAAAATAAAAATTTTATTAAATTTTAAATTTGTTTCTAAAAATCCACTACAATGTAAATCTAATAGCATTAATACTACAGATTACGAAAAAATAGGCAATCGGATTTTAAACTACACCAAACTTAGAAAAAGTTGTGAAAAAGTACAATTTTTTAAAATTCAAAAATTTTATTAAATTTTAAATTTAAATTTGTTTCTAAAAATACATTACAATGTAAATCTAATCGCAAACTTAGAGAAAGATGTGAAAAAGTACAATTTTTTAAAATTCAAAAATTTTATTAAATTTTAAATTTAAATTTGTTTCTAAAAATCCATTACAATGTAAATCTAATAGCATTAATACTACAGATTACGAAAAAATAGGCAACCGGATTTTAAACTACACCAAACTTAGAGTAAGTTGTGAAAAAGTTCAATTTTTTTTAAATTCAAAAATTTGTTAAATTTTAATGTAGTTTCGTTTCTAAAAATACAATATTATGTAAATCTACACACACGGGCTATAGCCCGTATGTGTATACAGCTTACGAAAAAATGGGCAATCGGATTTCAAACTAAATCAAACTAAAATAAAATTTTTGATAAGTACAATTTTTCAAAATCAAAAATTTTTTAAAATTTTAAATGTTATTTTGTATCTAAAAATACATTACAATTAAATCTGATCGCATTAGTGACACAGATTACGGAAAAATAGGCAATCAGATTTTAAACTTCAACAAAAATTTTATTAAATTTTAAATTTAAATTTGTTTCTAAAAATACATTACAATGTAAATCTAATCGCAAACTTAGAGAAAGTTGTGTAAAAGTACAATTTTTTAAAATTCAAAAATTTGTTAAATACAAATTTGTTTCTAAAAATACAATACTATGTAAATCTACACATACTGGCTATACAGATTACGAAAAAACTGGCAATCGGATTTCAAACTAAACCAAACTAAGAGAAAATTGTTAAATTTTTAATGAAGTTTTGTTTCTAAAAATGCACTGCTATGTAAATCTACGCATATGAGAGACACAGATTACGAAAAATAGGCAATCGGATTTTAAACTACACCAAACTTAGAGAAAGTTGTGAAAAAGTTCAATTTTTTTAAATTCAAAAATTTGTTATATTTTAATGTAGTTTCGTTTCTAAAAATACAATATTATGTAAATCTACACACACGGGCTATAGCCCGTATGTGTATACAGCTTACGAAAAATGGGAAATCGGATTTCAAACTAAACCAAACTAAGAGAAAATTTTTGATAAGTACAATTTTTCAAAATCAAAAATTTTATAAAATTTTAAATGTTATTGTGTCTAAAAATACATTACAATTAAATCTAATCGCATTAGTGACACAGATTACGGAAAAATAGGCAATCAGATTTTAAACTTCACCAAAAATTTTATTAAATTTTAAATTTAAATTTGTTTCTAAAAATACATTACAATGTAAATCTAATCGCAAACTTAGAGAAAGTTGTGAAAAAGTACAATTTTTTTAAATTCAAAAATTTTATTAAATTTTAAATTTAAATTTGTTTCTAAAAATACAATACTATGTAAATCTACACATACGGGCTATACAGATTACGAAAAAACTGTCAATCGGATTTCAAACTAAACCAAACTAAGAGAAAATTGTTAAATTTTTAATGAAGTTTTGTTTCTAAAAATGCACTGCTATTTAAATCTACGCATATGAGAGACACAGATTACGAAAAATAGGCAATCGGATTTTAAACTACACCAAACTTAGAGAAAGTTGTGAAAAAGTTCAATTTTTTTTAAATTCAAAAATTTGTTATATTTTAATGTAGTTTCGTTCCTAAAAATACAATATTATGTAAATCTACACACACGGGCTATAGCCCGTATGTGTATACAGCTTACGAAAAATGGGAAATCGGATTTCAAACTAAACCAAACTAAGAGAAAATTTTTGATAAGTACAATTTTTCAAAATCAAAAATTTTATAAAATTTTAAATGTTATTTTGTGTCTAAAAATACATAACAATTAAATCTAATCGCATTAGTGATACAGATTACGGAAAAATAGGCAATCGGATTTTAAACTTCACCAACTTAGGGAAAGTTGTGAAAAAATAAATTTTTTTAAAATTCAAAAATTTGTTAAATACAAATTTGTTTCTTAAAATACAATACTATATAAATCTACACATACGGGGTATACATCTTACGAAAAAACTGGCAATTTGTTTCTAAAAATACATTACAATGTAAATCTAATCGCATTAATATTACAGATTACGAAAAAATAGGCAATCGGATTTTAAACTACACCAAACTTAGAGAAAGTTGTGAAAAAGTACAATTTTTTAAAATTCAAAAATGTTTTAAATGCAAATTTGTTTCTAAAAATACAATACTATGTGAATCTACACATACGGCTATACAGCTTACGAAAAAACTGGCAATCGGATTTCAAACTAAACCAAAATAAGAGAAAATTGTTAAATTTTTAATGAAGTTTTGTTTCTAAAAATGCACTGCTATGTAAATCTACGCATATGAGAGACACAGATTACGAAAAATAAGCAATCGAATTTTAAACTACACCAAACTTAGAGAAAGTTGTGAAAAAGTTCAATTTTTTTTAAATTCAAAAATTTGTTATATTTTAATGTAGTTTCGTTTCTAAAAATACAATATTATGTAAATCTACACACACGGGCTATAGCCCGTATGTGTATACAGCTTACGAAAAATGGGAAATCGGATTTCAAACTATACCAAACTAAGAGAAAATTTTTGATAAGTACAATTTTTCAAAATCAAAAATTTTATAAAATTTTAAATGTTATTTTGTGTCTAAAAATACATTACAATTAAATCTAATCGCATTAGTGATACAGATTACGGAAAAATAGGCTATAGGATTTTAAACTTCACCAACTTAGGGAAAGTTGTGAAAAAATAAATTTTTTTAAAATTCAAAAATTTGTTAAATACAAATTTGTTTCTTAAAATACAATATTATATAAATCTACACATACGGGGTATACATCTTACGAAAAAACTGGCAATTTGTTTCTAAAAATACATTACAATGTAAATCTAATCGCATTAATATTACAGATTACGAAAAAATAGGCAATCGGATTTTAAACTACACCAAACTTAGAGAAAGTTGTGAAAAAGTACAATTTTTTAAAATTCAAAAATGTTTTAAATGCAAATTTGTTTCTAAAAATACAATACTATGTGAATCTACACATACGGCTATACAGCTTACGAAAAAACTGGCAATCGGATTTCAAACTAAACCAAAATAAGAGAAAATTGTCAAATTTTAATGAAGTTTTGTTTCCAAAAATGCATTGTTATGTAAATCTGCGCATATGACACAGACACAGATTACGAAAAAATAGGCAATCGGATTTTAAACTACACCAAATTTAGAGAAAGTTGTGAAAAAGGTTTAATTTTTTAAAATTCAAAAATTTGTTAAATACAAATTTGTTTCTAAAAATACAATACTATGTAAATCTACACATACGGGCTATACAGCTTACGAAAAAATGGCAATCAAATTCCAAAATAAACCAAACTAAGAGAAAATATTTGAAAATACAATTTTTCAAAAATAAAAATTTTATTAAATTTTAAATTTGTTTCTAAAAATCCATTACAATGTAAATCTAATAGCATTAATACTACAGATTACGAAAAAATAGGCAATCGGATTTTAAACTACACCAAACTTAGAGAAAGTTGTGAAAAAGTACAATTTTTTTAAATTCAAAAATTTTATTAAATTTTAAATTTAAATTTGTTTCTAAAAATACATTACAATGTAAATCTAATAGCATTAATACTACAGATTACGAAAAAATAGGCAACCGGATTTTAAACTACACCAAACTTAGAGTAAGTTGTGAAAAAGTTCAATTTTTTTAAATTCAAAAATTTGTTAAATTTACATGTAGTTTCGTTTCTAAAAATACAATATTATGTAAATCTACACACACGGGCTATAGCCCGTATGTGTATACAGCTTACGAAAAAATGGGCAATCGGATTTCAAACTAAATCAAACTAAGATAAAATTTTTGATAAGTACAATTTTTCAAAATCAAAAATTTTTTTTAAAATTTTAAATGTTATCTTGTATCTAAAAATACATTACAATTAAATCTGATCGCATTAGTGACACAGATTACGGAAAAATAGGCAATCAGATTTTAAACTTCAACAAAAATTTTATTAAATTTTAAATTTAAATTTGTTTCTAAAAATACATTACAATGTAAATCTAATCGCAAACTTAGAGAAAGTTGTGAAAAAGTACAATTTTTTAAAATTCAAAAATTTGTTAAATACAAATTTGTTTCTAAAAATACAATACTATGTAAATCTACACATACGGGCTATACAGATTACGAAAAAACTGGCAATCGGATTTCAAACTAAACCAAACTAAGAGAAAATTGTCAAATTTTAATGAAGTTTTGTTTCCAAAAATGCATTGTTATGTAAATCTGCGCATATGAGAGACACAGATTACGAAAAAATAGGCAATCGGATTTTAAACTACACCAAACTTAGAGAAAGTTGTGAAAAAGTACAATTTTTTAAAATTCAAAAATTTTTTAAATGCAAATTTGTTTCTAAAAATACAATACTATGTGAATCTACACATACGGGCTACACATATTACGAAAAAACTGACAATCGGATTTCAATCTAAACCAAACTAAGAGAAAATTGCTAAATTTTTAATGAAGTTTTGTTTCTAAAAATGCACTGCTATGTAAATCTACTCATATGAGAGACACAGATTACGAAAAAATAGGCAACCGGATTTTAAACTACACCAAACTTAGAGTAAGTTGTGAAAAAGTTCAATTTTTTTAAATTCAAAAATTTGTTAAATTTTAATGTAGTTTCGTTTCTAAAAATACAATATTATGTAAATCTACACACACGGGCTATAGCCCGTATGTGTATACAGCTTACGAAAAATGGGAAATCGGATTTCAAACTAAACCAAACTAAGAGAAAATTTTTGATAAGTACAATTTTTCAAAATCAAAAATTTTATAAAATTTTAAATGTTATTGTGTCTAAAAATACATTACAATTAAATCTAATCGCATTAGTGACACAGATTACGGAAAAATAGGCAATCAGATTTTAAACTTCACCAAAAATTTTATTAATTTTAAATTTAAATTTGTTTCTAAAAATACATTACAATGTAAATCTAATCGCAAACTTAGAGAAAGTTGTGAAAAAGTACAATTTTTTAAAATTCAAAAATTTTATTAAATTTTAAATTTAAATTTGTTTCTAAAAATACATTACAATGTAAATCTAATCGCAAACTTAGAGAAAGTTGTGAAAAAGTACATTTTTTTTAAATTCAAAAATTTGTTAAATACAAATTCGTTTCTAAAAATACAATACTATGTAAATCTACAAATACGGGCTATACAGATTACGAAAAAAGCTGGCAATCGGATTTCAAACTAAACCAAACTAAGAGAAAATTGTTAAATTTTTAATGAAGTTTTGTTTCTAAAAATGCACTGCTATGTAAATCTACGCATATGAGAGACACAGATTACGAAAAATAGGCAATCGGACTTTAAACTACACCAAACTTAGAGAAAGTTGTGAAAAAGTTCAATTTTTTTTAAATTCAAAAATTTGTTATATTTTAATGTAGTTTCGTTTCTAAAAATACAATATTATGTAAATCTACACACACGGGCTATAGCCCGTAAAAATCAAAAATTTTATAAAATTTTAAATGTTATTTTGTGTCTAAAAATACATTACAATTAAATCTAATCGCATTAGTGATACAGATTACGCAAAAATAGGCAATAGGATTTTAAACTTCACCAAACTTAGGGAAAGTTGTGAAAAAGTAAAATTTTTTTAAATTCAAAAATTTGTTAAATACAAATTTGTTTCTAAAAATACAATACTATGTAAATCTACACATACGGGCTATACAGATTACGAAAAAACTGGCAATCGGATTTCAAACTAAACCAAACTAAGAGAAAATTGTTAAATTTTTAATGAAGTTTTGTTTCTAAAAATGCACTGCTATGTAAATCTACGCATATGAGAGACACAGATTACGAAAAATAGGCAATCGGATTTTAAACTACACCAAACTTAGAGTAAGTTGTGAAAAAGTTCAATTTTTTTAAATTCAAAAATTTGTTAAATTTACATGTAGTTTCGTTTCTAAAAATACAATATTATGTAAATCTACACACACGGGCTATAGCCCGTATGTGTATACAGCTTACGAAAAAACTGGCAATCGGATTTCAAACTAAGAGAAAATTGTCAAATTTTAATGAAGTTTTGTTTCTAAAAATGCATTGCTATGTAAATCTACGCATATGAGAGACACAGATTACGAAAAAATAGGTAATCGGATTTTAAACTACACCAAACTTAGAGAAAGTTGTGAAAAAAAGTTCAATTTTTTAAAATTCAAAAATTTGTTAAATACAAATTTGTTTCTAAAAATACAATACTATGAAAAACTACACATACGGGCTATACAGCTTACGAAAAAAATGGCAATCAAATTCCAAAATAAACCAAACTAAGAGAAAATTTTTGAAATACAATTTTTCAAAAGTAAAAATTTTATTAAATTTTAAATTTGTTTCTAAAAATCCATTACAATGTTAATCTAATAGCATTAATACTACAGATTACGAAAAAATAGGCAATCGGATTTTAAACTACACCAAACTTAGAGAAAGTTGTGAAAAAGTACAATTTTTTAAAATTCAAAAATTTTATTAAATTTTAAATTTAAATTTGTTTCTAAAAATACATTACGTGTAAATCTAATCGCAAACTTAGAGAAAGTTGTGAAAAAGTACAATTTTTTTAAATTCAAAAATTTGTTAAATACAAATTTGTTTCTAAAAATACAATCCTATGTAAATCTACACATACGGGCTATACAGCTTACGAAAAAATTGGCAATCGAATTCCAAAATAAACCAAACTAAGAGAAAATTTTTGAAAATACAATTTTTCAAAAATAAAAATTTTATTAAATTTTAAATTTAAATTTGTTTCTAAAAATCCATTACAATGTAAATCTAATAGAATTAAAACTACAGATTACGAAAAAATAGGCATTTGGATTTTAAACTACACCAAACTTAGAGTAAGTTGTGAAAAAGTTCAATTTTTTTAAATTCAAAAATTTGTTAAATTTACATGTAGTTTCGTTTCTAAAAATACAATATTATGTAAATCTACACACACGGGCTATAGCCCGTATGTGTATACAGCTTACGAAAAAATGGGCAATCGGATTTCAAACTAAATCAAACTAAGATAAAATTTTTGATAAGTACAATTTTTCAAAATCAAAAATTTTTTAAAATTTTAAATGTTATTTTGTATCTAAAAATACATTACAATTAAATCTGATCGCATTAGTGACACAGATTACTGAAAAATAGGCAATCAGATTTTAAACTTCAACAAAAATTTTATTAAATTTTAAATTTAAATTTGTTTCTAAAAATACATTACAATGTAAATCTAATCGCAAACTTAGAGAAAGTTGTGAAAAAGTACAATTTTTTAAAATTCAAAAATTTGTTAAATACAAATTTGTTTCTAAAAATACAATACTATGTAAATCTACACATACGGGCTATACAGATTACGAAAAAACTGGCAATCGGATTTCAAACTAAACCAAACTATGAGAAAATTGTCAAATTTTAATGAAGTTTTGTTTCCAAAAATTCATTGTTATGTAAATCTGCGCATATGAGAGACACAGATTACGAAAAAATAGGCAATCGGATTTTAAACTACACCAAACTTAGAGAAAGTTGTGAAAAAGTACAATTTTTTAAAATTCAAAAATTTTTTAAATGCAAATTTGTTTCTAAAAATACAATACTATGTGAATCTACACATACGGGCTACACATATTACGAAAAAACTGGCAATCGGATTTCAATCTAAACCAAACTAAGAGAAAATTGCTAAATTTTTAATGAAGTTTTGTTTCTAAAAATGCACTGCTATGTAAATCTACTCATATGAGAGCCACAGATTACGAAAAAATAGGCAACCGGATTTTAAACTACACCAAACTTAGAGTAAGTTGTGAAAAAGTTCAATTTTTTTAAATTCAAAAATTTGTTAAATTTTAATGTAGTTTCGTTTCTAAAAATACAATATTATGTAAATCTACACACACGGGCTATAGCCCGTATGTGTATACAGCTTACGAAAAATGGGAAATCGGATTTCAAACTAAACCAAACTAAGAGAAAATTTTTGATAAGTACAATTTTTCAAAATCAAAAATTTTATAAAATTTTAAATGTTATTGTGTCTAAAAATACATTACAATTAAATCTAATCGCATTAGTGACACAGATTACGGAAAAATAGGCAATCAGATTTTAAACTTCACCAAAAATTTTATTAATTTTAAATTTAAATTTGTTTCTAAAAATACATTACAATGTAAATCTAATCGCAAACTTAGAGAAAGTTGTGAAAAAGTACAATTTTTTAAAATTCAAAAATTTTATTAAATTTTAAATTTAAATTTGTTTCTAAAAATACATTACAATGTAAATCTAATCGCAAACTTAGAGAAAGTTGTGAAAAAGTACATTTTTTTAAAATTCAAAAATTTGTTAAATACAAATTCGTTTCTAAAAATACAATACTATGTAAATCTACAAATACGGGCTATACAGATTACGAAAAAAGCTGGCAATCGGATTTCAAACTAAACCAAACTAAGAGAAAATTGTTAAATTTTTAATGAAGTTTTGTTTCTAAAAATGCACTGCTATGTAAATCTACGCATATGAGAGACACAGATTACGAAAAATAGGCAATCGGACTTTAAACTACACCAAACTTAGAGAAAGTTGTGAAAAAGTTCAATTTTTTTTAAATTCAAAAATTTGTTATATTTTAATGTAGTTTCGTTTCTAAAAATACAATATTATGTAAATCTACACACACGGGCTATAGCCCGTAAAAATCAAAAATTTTATAAAATTTTAAATGTTATTTTGTGTCTAAAAATACATTACAATTAAATCTAATCGCATTAGTGATACAGATTACGCAAAAATAGGCAATAGGATTTTAAACTTCACCAAACTTAGGGAAAGTTGTGAAAAAGTAAAATTTTTTTAAATTCAAAAATTTCTTAAATACAAATTTGTTTCTAAAAATACAATACTATGTGAATCTACACATACGGCTATACAGCTTACGAAAAAACTGGCAATCGGATTTCAAACTAAGAGAAAATTGTCAAATTTTAATGAAGTTTTGTTTCTAAAAATGCATTGCTATGTAAATCTACGCATATGAGAGACACAGATTACGAAAAAATAGGTAATCGGATTTTAAACTACACCAAACTTAGAGAAAGTTGTGAAAAAAAGTTCAATTTTTTAAAATTCAAAAATTTGTTAAATACAAATTTGTTTCTAAAAATACAATACTATGAAAAACTACACATACGGGCTATACAGCTTACGAAAAAAATGGCAATCAAATTCCAAAATAAACCAAACTAAGAGAAAATTTTTGAAATACAATTTTTCAAAAGTAAAAATTTTATTAAATTTTAAATTTGTTTCTAAAAATCCATTACAATGTTAATCTAATAGCATTAATACTACAGATTACGAAAAAATAGGCAATCGGATTTTAAACTACACCAAACTTAGAGAAAGTTGTGAAAAAGTACAATTTTTTAAAATTCAAAAATTTTATTAAATTTTAAATTTAAATTTGTTTCTAAAAATACATTACGTGTAAATCTAATCGCAAACTTAGAGAAAGTTGTGAAAAAGTACAATTTTTTTAAATTCAAAAATTTGTTAAATACAAATTTGTTTCTAAAAATACAATCCTATGTAAATCTACACATACGGGCTATACAGCTTACGAAAAAATTGGCAATCGAATTCCAAAATAAACCAAACTAAGAGAAAATTTTTGAAAATACAATTTTTCAAAAATAAAAATTTTATTAAATTTTAAATTTAAATTTGTTTCTAAAAATCCATTACAATGTAAATCTAATAGAATTAAAACTACAGATTACGAAAAAATAGGCATTTGGATTTTAAACTACACCAAACTTAGAGTAAGTTGTGAAAAAGTTCAATTTTTTTAAATTCAAAAATTTGTTAAATTTACATGTAGTTTCGTTTCTAAAAATACAATATTATGTAAATCTACACACACGGGCTATAGCCCGTATGTGTATACAGCTTACGAAAAAATGGGCAATCGGATTTCAAACTAAATCAAACTAAGATAAAATTTTTGATAAGTACAATTTTTCAAAATCAAAAATTTTTTAAAATTTTAAATGTTATTTTGTATCTAAAAATACATTACAATTAAATCTGATCGCATTAGTGACACAGATTACTGAAAAATAGGCAATCAGATTTTAAACTTCAACAAAAATTTTATTAAATTTTAAATTTAAATTTGTTTCTAAAAATACATTACAATGTAAATCTAATCGCAAACTTAGAGAAAGTTGTGAAAAAGTACAATTTTTTAAAATTCAAAAATTTGTTAAATACAAATTTGTTTCTAAAAATACAATACTATGTAAATCTACACATACGGGCTATACAGATTACGAAAAAACTGGCAATCGGATATCAAACTAAACCAAACTATGAGAAAATTGTCAAATTTTAATGAAGTTTTGTTTCCAAAAATTCATTGTTATGTAAATCTGCGCATATGAGAGACACAGATTACGAAAAAATAGGCAATCGGATTTTAAACTACACCAAACTTAGAGAAAGTTGTGAAAAAGTACAATTTTTTAAAATTCAAAAATTTTTTAAATGCAAATTTGTTTCTAAAAATACAATACTATGTGAATCTACACATACGGGCTACACATATTACGAAAAAACTGGCAATCGGATTTCAATCTAAACCAAACTAAGAGAAAATTGCTAAATTTTTAATGAAGTTTTGTTTCTAAAAATGCACTGCTATGTAAATCTACTCATATGAGAGCCACAGATTACGAAAAAATAGGCAACCGGATTTTAAACTACACCAAACTTAGAGTAAGTTGTGAAAAAGTTCAATTTTTTTAAATTCAAAAATTTGTTAAATTTTAATGTAGTTTCGTTTCTAAAAATACAATATTATGTAAATCTACACACACGGGCTATAGCCCGTATGTGTATACAGCTTACGAAAAATGGGAAATCGGATTTCAAACTAAACCAAACTAAGAGAAAATTTTTGATAAGTACAATTTTTCAAAATCAAAAATTTTATAAAATTTTAAATGTTATTGTGTCTAAAAATACATTACAATTAAATCTAATCGCATTAGTGACACAGATTACGGAAAAATAGGCAATCAGATTTTAAACTTCACCAAAAATTTTATTAATTTTAAATTTAAATTTGTTTCTAAAAATACATTACAATGTAAATCTAATCGCAAACTTAGAGAAAGTTGTGAAAAAGTACAATTTTTTAAAATTCAAAAATTTTATTAAATTTTAAATTTAAATTTGTTTCTAAAAATACATTACAATGTAAATCTAATCGCAAACTTAGAGAAAGTTGTGAAAAAGTACATTTTTTTAAAATTCAAAAATTTGTTAAATACAAATTCGTTTCTAAAAATACAATACTATGTAAATCTACAAATACGGGCTATACAGATTACGAAAAAAGCTGGCAATCGGATTTCAAACTAAACCAAACTAAGAGAAAATTGTTAAATTTTTAATGAAGTTTTGTTTCTAAAAATGCACTGCTATGTAAATCTACGCATATGAGAGACACAGATTACGAAAAATAGGCAATCGGACTTTAAACTACACCAAACTTAGAGAAAGTTGTGAAAAAGTTCAATTTTTTTTAAATTCAAAAATTTGTTATATTTTAATGTAGTTTCGTTTCTAAAAATACAATATTATGTAAATCTACACACACGGGCTATAGCCCGTAAAAATCAAAAATTTTATAAAATTTTAAATGTTATTTTGTGTCTAAAAATACATTACAATTAAATCTAATCGCATTAGTGATACAGATTACGCAAAAATAGGCAATAGGATTTTAAACTTCACCAAACTTAGGGAAAGTTGTGAAAAAGTAAAATTTTTTTAAATTCAAAAATTTCTTAAATACAAATTTGTTTCTAAAAATACAATACTATGTGAATCTACACATACGGCTATACAGCTTACGAAAAAACTGGCAATCGGATTTCAAACTAAGAGAAAATTGTCAAATTTTAATGAAGTTTTGTTTCTAAAAATGCATTGCTATGTAAATCTACGCATATGAGAGACACAGATTACGAAAAAATAGGTAATCGGATTTTAAACTACACCAAACTTAGAGAAAGTTGTGAAAAAAAGTTCAATTTTTTAAAATTCAAAAATTTGTTAAATACAAATTTGTTTCTAAAAATACAATACTATGAAAAACTACACATACGGGCTATACAGCTTACGAAAAAAATGGCAATCAAATTCCAAAATAAACCAAACTAAGAGAAAATTTTTGAAATACAATTTTTCAAAAGTAAAAATTTTATTAAATTTTAAATTTGTTTCTAAAAATCCATTACAATGTTAATCTAATAGCATTAATACTACAGATTACGAAAAAATAGGCAATCGGATTTTAAACTACACCAAACTTAGAGAAAGTTGTGAAAAAGTACAATTTTTTAAAATTCAAAAATTTTATTAAATTTTAAATTTAAATTTGTTTCTAAAAATACATTACGTGTAATAAATCTAATCGCAAACTTAGAGAAAGTTGTGAAAAAGTACAATTTTTTTAAATTCAAAAATTTGTTAAATACAAATTTGTTTCTAAAAATACAATCCTATGTAAATCTACACATACGGGCTATACAGCTTACGAAAAAATTGGCAATCGAATTCCAAAATAAACCAAACTAAGAGAAAATTTTTGAAAATACAATTTTTCAAAAATAAAAATTTTATTAAATTTTAAATTTAAATTTGTTTCTAAAAATCCATTACAATGTAAATCTAATAGAATTAAAACTACAGATTACGAAAAAATAGGCATTCGGATTTTAAACTACACCAAACTTAGAAAAAGTTGTGAAAAAGTACAATTTTTTAAAATTCAAAAATTTTATTAAATTTTAAATTTAAATTTGTTTCTAAACATACATTACGTGTAAATCTAATCGCAAACTTAGAGAAAGTTGTGAAAAAGTACAATTTTTTTAAATTCAAAAATTTTATTAAATTTTAAATTTAAATTTGTTTCTAAAAATACATTACAATGTAAATCTAATAGCATTAATACTACAGATTACGAAAAAATAGGCAACCGGATTTTAAACTACACCAAACTTAGAGTAAGTTGTGAAAAAGTTCAATTTTTTTAAATTCAAAAATTTGTTAAATTTACATGTAGTTTCGTTTCTAAAAATACAATATTATGTAAATCTACACACACGGGCTATAGCCCGTATGTGTATACAGCTTACGAAAAAATGGGCAATCGGATTTCAAACTAAATCAAACTAAGATAAAATTTTTGATAAGTACAATTTTTCAAAATCAAAAATTTTTTAAAATTTTAAATGTTATTTTGTATCTAAAAATACATTACAATTAAATCTGATCGCATTAGTGACACAGATTACGGAAAAATAGGCAATCAGATTTTAAACTTCAACAAAAATTTTATTAAATTTTAAATTTAAATTTGTTTCTAAAAATACATTACAATGTAAATCTAATCGCAAACTTAGAGAAAGTTGTGAAAAAGTACAATTTTTTAAAATTCAAAAATTTGTTAAATACAAATTTGTTTCTAAAAATACAATACTATGTAAATCTACACATACGGGCTATACAGATTACAAAAAAACTGGCAATCGGATTTCAAACTAAACCAAACTAAGAGAAAATTGTCAAATTTTAATGAAGTTTTGTTTCCAAACATGCATTGTTATGTAAATCTGCGCATATGAGAGACACAGATTACGAAAAAATAGGCAATCGGATTTTAAACTACACCAAACTTAGAGAAAGTTGTGAAAAAGTACAATTTTTTAAAATTCAAAATTTTTTTAAATGCAAATTTGTTTCTAAAAATACAATACTATGTGAATCTACAAATACGGGCTACACATATTACGAAAAAACTGGCAATCGGATTTCAATCTAAACCAAACTAAGAGAAAATTGCTAAATTTTTAATGAAGTTTTGTTTCTAAAAATGCACTGCTATGTAAATCTACTCATATGAGAGACACAGATTACGAAAAAATAGGCATTTGGATTTTAAACTACACCAAACTTAGAGTATGTTGTGAAAAAGTTCAATTTTTTTAAATTCAAAAATTTGTTAAATTTTAATGTAGTTTCGTTTCTAAAAATACAATATTATGTAAATCTACACACACGGGCTATAGCCCGTATGTGTATACAGCTTACGAAAAATGGGAAATCGGATTTCAAACTAAACCAAACTAAGAGAAAATTTTTGATATGTACAATTTTTCAAAATCAAAAATTTTATAAAATTTTAAATGTTATTGTGTCTAAAAATACATTACAATTAAATCTAATCGCATTAGTGACACAGATTACGGAAAAATAGGCAATCAGATTTTAAACTTCACCAAAAATTTTATTAAATTTTAAATTTAAATTTGTTTCTAAAAATACATTACAATGTAAATCTAATCGCAAACTTAGAGAAAGTTGTGAAAAAGTACAATTTTTTAAAATTCAAAAATTTTATTAAATTTTAAATTTGTTTCTAAAAATACATTACAATGTAAATCTAATCGCAAACTTAGAGAAAGTTGTGAAAAAGTACAATTTTTTTAAATTCAAAAATTTGTTAAATACAAATTCGTTTCTAAAAATACAATCCTATGTAAATCTACACATACGGGCTATACAGCTTACGAAAAAATTGGCAATCGAATTCCAAAATAAACCAAACTAAGAGAAAATTTTTGAAAATACAATTTTTCAAAAATAAAAATTTTATTAAATTTTAAATTTAAATTTGTTTCTAAAAATCCATTACAATGTAAATCTAATAGAATTAAAACTACAGATTACGAAAAAATAGGCATTCGGATTTTAAACTACACCAAACTTAGAGAAAGTTGTGAAAAAGTACAATTTTTTAAAATTCAAAAATTTTATTAAATTTTAAATTTAAATTTGTTTCTAAAAATACATTACAATGTAAATCTAATCGCAAACTTAGAGAAAAATGTGAAAAAGTACAATTTTTTAAAATTCAAAAATTTGTTAAATACAAATTTGTTTTAAAAAATACAATACTATGTAAATCTACACATACGGGCTATACATATTACGAAAAAACTGGCAATCGGATTTCAATCTAAACCAAACTAAGAGAAAATTGCATAATTTTTAATGAAGTTTTGTTTCTAAAAATGCACTGCTATGTAAATCTACGCATATGAGAGACACAAATTACGAAAAAGTAGGCAACCGGATTTTAAACTGCACCAAACTTAGAGTAAGTTGTGAAAAAGTTCAATTTTTTTAAATTCAAAAATTTGTTAAATTTTAATGTAGTTTCGTTTCTAAAAATACAATATTATGTAAATCTACACACACGGGCTATAGCCCGTATGTGTATACAGCTTACGAAAAAATGGGCAATCGGATTTCAAACTAAATCAAACTAAGATAAAATTTTTTATAAGTACAATTTTTCAAAATCAAAAATTTTATAAAATTTTAAATGTTATTTTGTATCTAAAAATACATTACAAATAAATCTAATCGCATTAGTGACACAGATTACGGAAATATAGGCAATCAGATTTTAAACTTCACCAAAAATTTTAAATTTAAATTTGTTTCTAAAAATACATTACAATGTAAATCTAATCGCAAACTTAGAGAAAGTTGTGAAAAAGTACAATTTTTTAAAATTCAAAAATTTGTTAAATACAAATTTGTTTCTAAAAATACAATACTATGTAAATCTACACATACGGGCTATACAGATTACGAAAAAACTGGCAATCGGATTTCAAACTAAACCAAACTATGAGAAAATTGTTAAATTTTTAATGAAGTTTTGTTTCTAAAAATGCACTGCTATGTAAATCTACGCATATGAGAGACACAGATTACGAAAAATAGGCAATCGGATTTTAAACTACACCAAACTTAGAGAAAGTTGTGAAAAAGTTCAATTTATTTTAAATTCAAAAATTTTTTATATTTTAATGTAGTTTCGTTCCTAAAAATACAATATTATGTAAATCTACACACACGGGCTATAGCCCGTATGTGTATACAGCTTACGAAAAATGGAAAATCGGATTTCAAACTAAACCAAACTAAGAGAAAATTTTTGATAAGTACAATTTTTCAAAATCAAAAATTTTATAAAATTTTAAATGTTATTTTGTGTCTAAAAATACATTACAATTAAATCTAATCGCATTAGTGATACAGATTACGGAAAAATAGGCAATAGGATTTTAAACTTCACCAACTTAGGGAAAGTTGTGAAAAAATAAATTTTTTTAAAATTCAAAAATTTGTTAAATACAAATTTGTTTCTTAAAATACAATACTATATAAATCTACACATACGGGGTATACATCTTACGAAAAAACTGGCAATTTGTTTCTAAAAATACATTACAATGTAAATCTAATCGCATTAATATTACAGATTACGAAAAAATAGGCAATCGGATTTTAAACTACACCAAACTTAGAGAAAGTTGTGAAAAAGTACAATTTTTTAAAATTCAAAAATGTTTTAAATGCAAATTTGTTTCTAAAAATACAATACTATGTGAATCTACACATACGGGCTATACAGATTACGAAAAAACTGGCAATCGGATTTCAAACTAAACCAAACTAAGAGAAAATTGTTAAATTTTTAATGAAGTTTTGTTTCTAAAAATGCACTGCTATGTAAATCTACGCATATGAGAGACACAGATTACGAAAAATAGGCAATCGGATTTTAAACTACACCAAACTTAGAGAAAGTTGTGAAAAAGTACAATTTTTTAAAATTCAAAAATTTGTTAAATACAAATTTGTTTCTAAAAATACAATACTTTGTAAATCTACACATACGGGCTATACAGATTACGAAAAAACTGGCAATCGGATTTCAAACTAAACCAAACTAAGAGAAAATTGTTAAATTTTTAATGAAGTTTTGTTTCTAAAAATGCACTGCTATGTAAATCTACGCATATGAGAGACACAGATTACGAAAAATAGGCAATCGGATTTTAAACTACACCAAACTTAGAGAAAGTTGTGAAAAAGTACAATTTTTTAAAATTCAAAAATTTTTTAAATGCAAATTTGTTTCGAAAATACAATACTATGTGAATCTACACATACGGCTATACAGCTTGCGAAAAAACTGGCAATCGGATTTCTAACTAAACCAAACTAAGAGAAAATTGTCAAATTTTAATGAAGTTTTGTTTCTAAAAATGCATTGTTATGTAAATCTGTGCATATGAGAGACACAGATTACGAAAAAATACGCAATCGGATATTAAACTACACCAAACTTAGAGAAAGTTGTGAAAAAAGTTCAATTTTTTAAAATGCAAAAATTTGTTAAATACAAATTTGTTTCTAAAAATACAATACTATGTAAATCTACACATACGGGCTATACAGCTTACGAAAAAAATGGCAATCAAATTCTAAAATAAACTAAACTAAGAGAAAATATTTGAAAATACAATTTTTCAAAAATAAAAATTTTATTAAATTTTAAATTTGTTTCTAAAAATCCATTACAATGTAAATCTAATAGCATTAATACTACAGATTACGAAAAAATAGGCAATCGGATTTTAAACTACACCAAACTTAGAGAAAGTTGTAAAAAAGTACAATTTTTTAAAATTCAAAAATTTTATTAAATTTTAAATTTAAATTTATTTCTAAAAATACATTACAATGTAAATCTAATCGCAAACTTAGAGAAAGTTGTGAAAAAGTACAATTTTATTAAATTCAAAAATTTGTTAAATACAAATTTGTTTCTAAAAATACAATCCTATGTAAATCTACACATACGGGCTATACAGCTTACGAAAAAGTTGGCAATCAAATTCCAAAATAAACCAAACTAAGAGAAAATTTTTGAAAATACAATTTTTCAAAAATAAAAATTTTATTAAATTTTAAATTTGTTTCTAAAAATCCATTACAATGTAAATCTAATAGCATTAATACTACAGATTACGAAAAAATAGGCAATCGGATTTTAAACTACACCAAACTTAGAGAAAATTGTGAAAAAGTACAATTTTTTAAAATTCAAAAATTTGTTAAATACAAATTTGTTTCTAAAAATACAATACTATGTAAATCTACACATACGGGCTATACAGATTACGAAAAAACTGGCAATCGGATTTCAAACTAAACCAAACTAGGAGAAAATTGTTAAATTTTTAATGAAGTTTTGTTTCTAAAAATGCACTGCTATATAAATCTACGCATATGAGAGACACAGATTACGAAAAATAGGCAATCGGATTTTAAACTACACCAAACTTAGAGAAAGTTGTGAAAAAGTACAATTTTTTAAAATTCAAAAATTTGTTAAATCTTAATGTAGTTTCGTTTCTAAAAATACAATATTATGTAAATCTACACACACGGGCTATAGCCCGTATGTGTATACAGCTTACGAAAAAATGGGCAATCGGATTTCAAACTAAATCAAACTAAGAGAAAATTTTTGATAAGTACAATTTTTCAAAATCAAAAATTTTATAAAATTTTAAATGTTATTTTGTATTTAAAAATACATTACAATTAAATCTGATCGCATTAGTGACACAGATTACGGAAAAATAGGCAATCAGATTTTAAACTTCACCAAAAATTTTATTAAATTTTAAATTTAAATTTGTTTCTAAAAATACATTACAATGTAAATCTAATCGCAAACTTAGAGAAAGTTGTGAAAAAGTACAATTTTTTAAAATTCAAAAATTTGTTAAATACAAATTTGTTTCTAAAAATACAATACTATGTAAATCTACACATACGGGCTATACAGATTACGAAAAAACTGGCAATCGGATTTCAAACTAAACCAAACTAAGAGAAAATTGTTAAATTTTTAATGAAGTTTTGTTTCTAAAAATGCACTGCTATGTAAATCTACGCATATGAGAGACACAGATTACGAAAAATAGGCAATCGGATTTTAAACTACACCAAACTTACAATTTTTTAAAATTCAAAAATTTTTTAAATGCAAATTTGTTTCTAAAAATACAATACTATGTGAATCTACACAAACGGCTAAACAGCTTACGAAAAAACTGGCAATCGGATTTCAAACTAAACCAAACTAAGAGAAAATTGTCAAATTTTAATGAAGTTTTGTTTCTAAAAATGCATTGTTATGTAAATCTGCGCATTTGAGAGACACAGATTACGAAAAATAGGCAATCGGATTTTAAACTACACCAAACTTAGAGAAAGTTGTGAAAAAGTTCAATTTTTTAAAATTCAAAAATTTGTTAAATACAAATTTGTTTCTAAAAATACAATACTATGTAAATCTACACATACGGGCTATACAGCTTACGAAAAAAATTGCAATCAAATTCCAAAATAAACCAAACTAAGAGAAAATATTTGAAAATACAATTTTTCAAAAATAAAAATTTTATTAAATTTTAAATTTGTTTCTAAAAATCCATTACAATGTAAATCTAATAGCATTAATACTACAGATTACGAAAAAATAGGCAATCGGATTTTAAACTACACCAAACTTAGAGAAAGTTGTGAAAAAGTACAATTTTTTAAAATTCAAAAATTTTATTAAATTTTAAATTTAAATTTGTTTCTAAAAATACATTACAATGTAAATCTAATCGCAAACTTAGAGAAAGTTGTGAAAAAGTACAATTTTTTTAAATTCAAAAATTTGTTAAATACAAATTTGTTTCTAAAAATACAATCCTATGTAAATCTACACATACGGGCTATACAGCTTACGAAAAAATTGGCAATCAAATTCCAAAATAAACCAAACTAAGAGAAAATTGTTAAATTATTAATGAAGTTTTGTTTCTAAAAATGCACTGCTATGTAAATCTACGCATATGAGAGACATAGATTACGAAAAATAGGCAATCGGATTTTAAACTACACCAAACTTAGAGAAAGTTGTGAAAAAGTACAATTTTTTAAAATTCAAAAATTTTTTAAATGCAAATTTGTTTCTAAAAATACAATACTATGTGAATCTACACATACGGCTATACAGCTTGCGAAAAAACTGGCAATCGGATTTCAAACTAAACTAAACTAAGAGAAAATTGTTAAATTTTTAATGAAGTTTTGTTTCTAAAAATGCACCGCTATGTAAATCTACGCATATGAGAGACACAGATTACGAAAAATAGGCAATCGGATTTTAAACTACACCAAACTTAGAGAAAGTTGTGAAAAAGTACAATTTTTTAAAATTCAAAAATTTGTAAATACAAATTTGTTTCTAAAAATACAATACTATGTAAATCTACACATACGGGCTATACAGATTACGAAAAAACTGGCAATCGGATTTCAAACTAAACCAAACTAAGAGAAAATTGTTAAATTTTTAATGAAGTTTTGTTTCTAAAAATGCACTGCTATGTAAATCTACGCATATGAGAGACACAGATTACGAAAAATAGGCAATCGGATTTTAAACTACACCAAACTTAGAGAAAGTTGTGAAAAAGTACAATTTTTTAAAATTCAAAAATTTTTTAAATGCAAATTTGTTTCTAAAAATACAATACTTTGTAAATCTACACATACGGGCTATACAGATTACGAAAAAACTGGCAATCGGATTTCAAACTAAACCAAACTAAGAGAAAATTGTTAAATTTTTAATGAAGTTTTGTTTCTAAAAATGCACTGCTATGTAAATCTACGCATATGAGAGACACAGATTACGAAAAATAGGCAATCGGATTTTAAACTACACCAAACTTAGAGAAAGTTGTGAAAAAGTACAATTTTTTAAAATTCAAAAATTTTTTAAATGCAAATTTGTTTCTAAAAATACAATACTATGTGAATCTACACATACGGCTATACAGCTTGCGAAAAAACTGGCAATCGGATTTCTAACTAAACCAAACTAAGAGAAAATTGTCAAATTTTAATGAAGTTTTGTTTCTAAAAATGCATTGTTATGTAAATCTGTGCATATGAGAGACACAGATTACGAAAAAATACGCAATCGGATATTAAACTACACCAAACTTAGAGAAAGTTGTGAAAAAAGTTCAATTTTTTAAAATGCAAAAATTTGTTAAATACAAATTTGTTTCTAAAAATACAATACTATGTAAATCTACACATACGGGCTATACAGCTTACGAAAAAAATGGCAATCAAATTCTAAAATAAACTAAACTAAGAGAAAATATTTGAAAATACAATTTTTCAAAAATAAAAATTTTATTAAATTTTAAATTTGTTTCTAAAAATCCATTACAATGTAAATCTAATAGCATTAATACTACAGATTACGAAAAAATAGGCAATCGGATTTTAAACTACACCAAACTTAGAGAAAGTTGTAAAAAAGTACAATTTTTTAAAATTCAAAAATTTTATTAAATTTTAAATTTAAATTTATTTCTAAAAATACATTACAATGTAAATCTAATCGCAAACTTAGAGAAAGTTGTGAAAAAGTACAATTTTATTAAATTCAAAAATTTGTTAAATACAAATTTGTTTCTAAAAATACAATCCTATGTAAATCTACACATACGGGCTATACAGCTTACGAAAAAGTTGGCAATCAAATTCCAAAATAAACCAAACTAAGAGAAAATTTTTGAAAATACAATTTTTCAAAAATAAAAATTTTTTTAAATTTTAAATTTGTTTCTAAAAATCCATTACAATGTAAATCTAATAGCATTAATACTACAGATTACGAAAAAATAGGCAATCGGATTTTAAACTACACCAAACTTAGAGAAAATTGTGAAAAAGTACAATTTTTTAAAATTCAAAAAATTTATTAAATTTTAAATTTAAATTTGTATATTATGTAAATCTACACACACGGGTTATAGCCCGTATGTGTATACAGCTTACGAAAAAATGGGCAATCGGATTTCAAACTAAATCAAACTAAGAGAAAATTTTTTATATACAATTTTTCAAAATCAAAAATTTTATAAAATTTTAAATGTTATTTTGTATCTAAAAATACATTACAATTAAATCTAATCGCATTAATGACACAGATTGCGGAAAAATAGGCAATCAGATTTTAAACTTCACCAAAAATTTTATTAAATTTTAAATTTAAATTTGTTTCTAAAAATACATTACAATGTAAATCTAATCGCAAACTTAGAGAAAGTTGTGAAAAAGTACAATTTTTTAAAATTCAAAAATTTGTTAAATACAAATTTGTTTCTAAAAATACAATACTATGTAAATCTACACATACGGGCTATACAGATTACGAAAAAACTGGCAATCGGATTTCAAACTAAACCAAACTAGGAGAAAATTGTTAAATTTTTAATGAAGTTTTGTTTCTAAAAATGCACTGCTATGTAAATCTACGCATATGAGAGACACAGATTACGAAAAATAGGCAATCGGATTTTAAACTACACCAAACTTAGAGAAAGTTGTGAAAAAGTACAATTTTTTAAAATTCAAAAATTTGTTAAATCTTAATGTAGTTTCGTTTCTAAAAATACAATATTATGTAAATCTACACACACGGGCTATAGCCCGTATGTGTATACAGCTTACGAAAAAA
The DNA here is from genome assembly GCA_004302925.2 of Cochliomyia hominivorax. Taxonomy (NCBI): domain Eukaryota; kingdom Metazoa; phylum Arthropoda; class Insecta; order Diptera; family Calliphoridae; genus Cochliomyia; species Cochliomyia hominivorax. Next base: position 16,503 of record PYHX02000034.1, on the reverse strand, counting down.
TGGGCAATCGGATTTCAAACTAAATCAAACTAAGAGAAAATTTTTGATAAGTACAATTTTTCAAAATCAAAAATTTTATAAAATTTTAAATGTTATTTTGTATTTAAAAATACATTACAATTAAATCTGATCGCATTAGTGACACAGATTACGGAAAAATAGGCAATCAGATTTTAAACTTCACCAAAAATTTTATTAAATTTTAAATTTAAATTTGTTTCTAAAAATACATTACAATGTAAATCTAATCGCAAACTTAGAGAAAGTTGTGAAAAAGTACAATTTTTTAAAATTCTAAAATTTGTTAAATACAAATTTGTTTCTAAAAATACAATACTATGTAAATCTACACATACGGGCTATACAGATTACGAAAAAACTGGCAATCGGATTTCAAACTAAACCAAACTAAGAGAAAATTGTCAAATTTTAATGAAGTTTTGTTTCTAAAAATGCATTGTTATGTAAATCTGCGCATTTGAGAGACACAGATTACGAAAAATAGGCAATCGGATTTTAAACTACACCAAACTTAGAGAAAGTTGTGAAAAAGTTCAATTTTTTAAAATTCAAAAATTTGTTAAATACAAATTTGTTTCTAAAAATACAATACTATGTAAATCTACACATACGGGCTATACAGCTTACGAAAAAAATTGCAATCAAATTCCAAAATAAACCAAACTAAGAGAAAATATTTGAAAATACAATTTTTCAAAAATAAAAATTTTATTAAATTTTAAATTTGTTTCTAAAAATCCATTACAATGTAAATCTAATAGCATTAATACTACAGATTACGAAAAAATAGGCAATCGGATTTTAAACTACACCAAACTTAGAGAAAGTTGTGAAAAAGTACAATTTTTTAAAATTCAAAAATTTTATTAAATTTTAAATTTAAATTTGTTTCTAAAAATACATTACAATGTAAATCTAATCGCAAACTTAGAGAAAGTTGTGAAAAAGTACAATTTTTTTAAATTCAAAAATTTGTTAAATACAAATTTGTTTCTAAAAATACAATCCTATGTAAATCTACACATACGGGCTATACAGCTTACGAAAAAATTGGAAATCAAATTCCAAAATAAACCAAACTAAGAGAAAATTGTTAAATTTTTAATGAAGTTTTGTTTCTAAAAATGCACTGCTATGTAAATCTACGCATATGAGAGACATAGATTACGAAAAATAGGCAATCGGATTTTAAACTACACCAAACTTAGAGAAAGTTGTGAAAAAGTACAATTTTTTAAAATTCAAAAATTTTTTAAATGCAAATTTGTTTCTAAAAATACAATACTATGTGAATCTACACATACGGCTATACAGCTTGCGAAAAAACTGGCAATCGGATTTCAAACTAAACCAAACTAAGAGAAAATTGTTAAATTTTTAATGAAGTTTTGTTTCTAAAAATGCACTGCTATGTAAATCTACGCATATGAGAGACACAGATTACGAAAAATAGGCAATCGGATTTTAAACTACACCAAACTTAGAGAAAGTTGTGAAAAAGTACAATTTTTTAAAATTCAAAAATTTGTAAATACAAATTTGTTTCTAAAAATACAATACTATGTAAATCTACACATACGGGCTATACAGATTACGAAAAAACTGGCAATCGGATTTCAAACTAAACCAAACTAAGAGAAAATTGTTAAATTTTTAATGAAGTTTTGTTTCTAAAAATGCACTGCTATGTAAATCTACGCATATGAGAGACACAGATTACGAAAAATAGGCAATCGGATTTTAAACTACACCAAACTTAGAGAAAGTTGTGAAAAAGTACAATTTTTTAAAATTCAAAAATTTTTTAAATGCAAATTTGTTTCTAAAAATACAATACTATGTGAATGTACACATACGGCTATACAGCTTGCGAAAAAACTGGCAATCGGATTTCAAACTAAACCAAACTAAGAGAAAATTGTCAAATTTTAATGAAGTTTTGTTTCTAAAAATGCATTGTTATGTAAATCTGTGCATATGAGATACACAGATTACGAAAAAATAGGCAATCGGATTTTAAACTACACCAAACTTAGAGAAAGTTGTGAAAAAAGTTCAATTTTTTAAAATGCAAAAATTTGTTAAATTCAAATTTGTTTCTAAAAATACAATACTATGTAAATCTACACATACGGGCTATACAGCTTACGAAAAAAATGGCAATCAAATTCCAAAATAAACTAAACTAAGAGAAAATATTTGAAAATACAATTTTTCAAAAATAAAAATTTTATTAAATTTTAAATTTGTTTCTAAAAATCTATTACAATGTAAATCTAATAGCATTAATACTACAGATTACGAAAAAATAGGCAATCGGATTTTAAACTACACCAAACTTAGAGAAAGTTGTGAAAAAGTACAATTTTTTAAAATTCAAAAATTTTATTAAATTTTAAATTTAAATTTATTTCTAAAAATACATTACAATGTAAATCTAATCGCAAACTTAGAGAAAGTTGTGAAAAAGTACAATTTTTTTAAATTCAAAAATTTGTTAAATACAAATTTGTTTCTAAAAATACAATCCTATGTAAATCTACACATACGGGCTATACAGCTTACGAAAAAATTGGCAATCAAATTCCAAAATAAACCAAACTAAGAGAAAATTTTTGAAAATACAATTTTTCAAAAATAAAAATTTTATTAAATTTTAAATTTGTTTCTAAAAATCCATTACAATGTAAATCTAATAGCATTAATACTACAGATTACGAAAAAATAGGCAATCGGATTTTAAACTACACCAAACTTAGAGAAAATTATGAAAAAGTACAATTTTTTAAAATTCAAAAATTTTATTAAATTTTAAATTTAAATTTGTATCTAAAAATACATTACAATGTAAATCTAATCGCAAACTTAGAGAAAGATGTGAAAAAGTTTTTTTTTTTTTTTAAATTCAAAAATTGGTTAAATACAAATTTGTTTTAAAAAATACAATACTATGTAAATCTACACATACGGGCTATACATATTACGAAAAAACTGGCAATCGGATTTCAAACTAAACCAAACTAAGAGAAAATTGCTAAATTTTTAATGAAGTTTTGTTTCCAAAAATGCACTGCTATGTAAATCTACGCATATGAGAGACACAGATTACGAAAAAATAGGCAACCGGATTTTAAACTACACCAAACTTAGAGTAAGTTGTGAAAAAGTTCAATTTTTTTTAAATTCAAAAATTTGTTAAATTTTAATGTAGTTTCGTTTCTAAAAATACAATATTATGTAAATCTACACACACGGGTTATAGCCCGTATGTGTATACAGCTTACGAAAAAATGGGCAATCGGATTTCAAACTAAATCAAACTAAGAGAAAATTTTTGATAAGTACAATTTTTCAAAATCAAAAATTTTATAAAATTTTAAATGTTATTTTGTATCTAAAAATACATTACAATTAAATCTAATCGCATTAGTGACACAGATTGCGGAAAAATAGGCAATCAGATTTTAAACTTCACCAAAAATTTTATTAAATTTTAAATTTAAATTTGTTTCTAAAAATACATTACAATGTAAATCTAATCGCAAACTTAGAGAAAGTTGTGAAAAAGTACAATTTTTTAAAATTCAAAATTTGTTAAATACAAATTTGTTTCTAAAAATACAATACTATGTAAATCTACACATACGGGCTATACAGATTACGAAAAAACTGGCAATCGGATTTCAAACTAAACCAAACTAAGAGAAAATTGTTAAATTTTTAATGAAGTTTTGTTTCTAAAAATGCACTGCTATGTAAATCTACGCATATGAGAGACACAGATTACGAAAAATAGGCAATCGGATTTTAAACTACACCAAACTTAGAGAAAGTTGTGAAAAAGTACAATTTTTTAAAATTCAAAAATTTTTTAAATGCAAATTTGTTTCTAAAAATACAATACTATGTGAATCTACACATACGGCTATACAGCTTACGAAAAAACTGGCAATCGGATTTCAAACTAAACCAAACTAAGAGAAAATTGTCAAATTTTAATGAAGTTTTGTTTCTAAAAATGCATTGTTATGTAAATCTGCGCATATGAGAGACACAGATTACGAAAAAATAGGCAATCGGATTTTAAACTACACCAAACTTAGAGAAAGTTGTGAAAAAGTTCAATTTTTTAAAATTCAAAAATTTGTTAAATACAAATTTGTTTCTAAAAATACAATACTATGTAAATCTACACATACGGGCTATACAGCTTACGAAAAAAATTGCAATCAAATTCCGAAATAAACCAAACTAAGAGAAAATATTTGAAAATACAATTTTTCAAAAATAAAAATTTTATTAAATTTTAAATTTGTTTCTAAAAATCCATTACAATGTAAATCTAATAGCATTAATACTACAGATTACGAAAAATAGGCAATCGGATTTTAAACTACACCAAACTTAGAGAAAGTTGTGAAAAAGTACAATTTTTTAAAATTCAAAAATTTTATTAAATTTGTTTCTAAAAATACATTACAATGTAAATCTAATCGCAAACTTAGAGAAAGATGTGAAAAGGTACAATTTTTTAAAATTCAAAAATTTGTTAAATACAAATCGGATTTCAAACTAAATCAAACTAAGAGAAAATTTTTGATAAGTACAATTTTTTAAAATCAAAAATTTTATAAAATTTTAAATGTTATTTTGTATCTAAAAATACATTACAATTAGATCTAATCGCATTAGTGACACAGATTGCGGAAAAATAGGCAATCAGATTTTAAACTTCACCAAAAATTTTATTAAATTTTAAATTTAAATTTGTTTCTAAAAATACATTACAATGTAAATCTAATCGCAAAATAGAGAAAGTTGTGAAAAAGTACAATTTTTTAAAATTCAAAAATTTGTTAAATACAAATTTGTTTCTAAAAATACAATACTATGTGAATCTACACATAAGGCTATACAGCTTACGAAAAAACTGGCAATCGGATTTCAAACTAAACCAAACTAAGAGAAAATTGTCAAATTTTAATGAAGTTTTGTTTCTAAAAATGCATTGTTATGTAAATCTGCGCATATGAGAGACACAGATTACGAAAAAATAGGCAACCGGATTTTAAACTACACCAAACTTAGAGTAAGTTGTGAAAAAGTTCAATTTTTTTAAATTCAAAAATTTGTTAAATTTTAATGTAGTTTCGTTTCTAAAAATACAATATTATGTAAATCTACACACACGGGCTATAGCCCGTATGTGTATACAGCTTACGAAAAAATGGGCAATCGGATTTCAAACTAAATCAAACTAAGAGAAAATTTTTGATAAGTACAATTTTTCAAAATCAAAAATTTTATAAAATTTTAAATGTTATTTTGTATCTAAAAATACATTACAATTAAATCTAATCGCATTAGTGACACAGATTGCGGAAAAATAGGCAATCGGATTTTAAACTACACCAAACTTAGAGAAAGTTGTGAAAAAGTACAATTTTTTAAAATTCAAAAATTTTATTAAATTTAAAATTTAAATTTGTTTCTAAAAATACATTACAATGTAAATCTAATCGCAAACTTAGAGAAAGTTGTGAAAAAGTACAATTTTTTAAAATTCAAAAATTTGTTAAATACAAATTTGTTTCTAAAAATACAATACTATGTGAATCTACACATACGGCTATACAGCTTACGAAAAAACTGGCAATCGGATTTCAAACTAAACCAAACTAAGAGAAAATTGTCAAATTTTAATGAAGTTTTGTTTCTAAAAATGCATTGTTATGTAAATCTGCGCATATGAGAGACACAGATTACGAAAAAATAGGCAACCGGATTTTAAACTACACCAAACTTAGAGTAAGTTGTGAAAAAGTTCAATTTTTTTAAATTCAAAAATTTGTTAAATTTTAATGTAGTTTCGTTTCTAAAAATACAATATTATGTAAATCTACACACACGGGCTATAGCCCGTATGTGTATACAGCTTACGAAAAAATGGGCAATCGGATTTCAAACTAAATCAAACTAAGAGAAAATTTTTGATAAGTACAATTTTTCAAAATCAAAAATTTTATAAAATTTTAAATGTTATTTTGTATCTAAAAATACATTACAATTAAATCTAATCGCATTAGTGACACAGATTGCGGAAAAATAGGCAATCAGATTTTAAACTTCACCAAAAATTTTATTAAATTTTAAATTTAAATTTGTTTCTAAAAATACATTACAATGTAAATCTAATCGCAAACTTAGAGAAAGTTGTGAAAAAGTACAATTTTTTAAAATTCAAAATTTGTTAAATACAAATTTGTTTCTAAAAATACAATACTATGTAAATCTACACATACGGGCTATACAGATTACGAAAAAACTGGCAATCGGATTTCAAACTAAACCAAACTAAGAGAAAATTGTTAAATTTTTAATGAAGTTTTGTTTCTAAAAATGCACTGCTATGTAAATCTACGCATATGAGAGACACAGATTACGAAAAATAGGCAATCGGATTTTAAACTACACCAAACTTAGAGAAAGTTTTGAAAAAGTTCAATTTTTTTAAATTCAAAAATTTGTTATATTTTAATGTAGTTTCGTTTCTAAAAATACAATATTATGTAAATCTACACACACGGGCTATAGCCCGTATGTGTATACAGCTTACGAAAAATGGGAAATCGGATTTCAAACTAAACCAAACTAAGAGAAAATTTTTGATAAGTACAATTTTTCAAAATCAAAAATTTTATAAAATTTTAAATGTTATTTTGTGTCTAAAAATACATTACAATTAAATCTAATCGCATTAGTGATACAGATTACGGAAAAATAGGCAATCGGATTTTAAACTACACCAAACTTGGAGAAAGTTGTGAAAAAGTACAATTTTTTAAAATTAAAAAATTTGTTAAATACAAATTTGTTTCTAAAAATACAATACTATGTAAATCTACACATACGGGATATACAGATTACGAAAAAACTGGCAATCGGATTTCAAACTAAACCAAACTAAGAGAAAGTTGTTAAAAAGTACAATTTTTTAATTCAAAAATTTGTTAAATTTTAATGTAGTTTCGTTTCTTAAACTACAATATTATGTAAATCTACACACACGGGCTATAGCCCGTATGTGTATACAGCTTACGAAAAAATGGGCAATCGGATTTCAAACTAAACCAAACTAAGAGAAAATTTTTGATAAGTACAATTTTTCAAAATCAAAAATTTTATAAAATTTTAAATGTTATTTTGTGTCTAAAAATACATTACAATTAAATCTAATCGCATTAGTGATACAGATTACGGAAAAATAGGCAATCGGATTTTAAACTTCACCAAACTTAGGGAAAGTTGTGAAAAAGTAAATTTTTTTAAAATTCAAAAATTTGTTAAATACAAATTTGTTTCTTAAAATACAATACTATATAAATGTACACATACGGGGTTTACATCTTACGAAAAAACTGGCAATCGGATTTCAAACTAAACCAAACTAAGAGAAAATTGTCAACTTTTTAATGAAGTTTTGTTTCTAAAAAATGCATTGCTATGTAAATCTACGCATATGAGAGACACAGATTACGAAAAAATAGGCAATCGGATTTTAAACTACACTAAACTAAGAGAAAATTTTTGAAAAGTACAATTTTTAAAAACAAAAATTTTATTAAATTTTAAATTTAAAACACACGGGCTATAGCCCGTATGTGTATACAGCTTACGAAAAAATGGGCAATCGGATTTCAAACTAAACCAAAAAAGAGAAAATTTTTGATAAGTACAATTTTTCAAAATCAAAAATTTTATAAAATTTTTTAAATGTTATTTTGTGTCTAAAAATACATTACAATTAAATCTAATCGCATTAGTGATACAGATTACGGAAAAATAGGCAATCGGATTTTAAACTTCACCAAACTTAGGGAAAGTTGTGAAAAAGTAAATTTTTTTAAAATTTAAAAAATTGTTAAATACAAATTTGTTTCTTAAAATACAATACTATATAAATGTATACATACGGGGTTTACATCTTACGAAAAAACTGGCAATCGGATTTCAAACTAAACCAAACTAAGAGAAAATTGTCAACTTTTTAATGAAGTTTTGTTTCTAAAAATGCATTGCTATGTAAATCTACGCATATGAGAGACACAGATTACGAAAAAATAGGCAATCGGATTATAAACTACACTAAACTAAGAGAAAATTTTTGAAAAGTACAATTTTTAAAAACAAAAATTTTATTAAATTTTAAATTTAAATTTGTTTCTAAAAATACATTACAATGTAAATCTAATCGCATTAATATTAAAGATTACGAAAAAATAGGTAATCGGATTTTAAACTACACCAAACTTGGAGAAAGTTGTCAAATTTTAATGAAGTTTTGTTTCTAAAAATGCATTGCTATGTAAATCTACGCATATGAGAGACACAGATTACGAAAAATAGGCAATCGGATTTTAAACTACACCAAACTAAGAGAAAGTTGTGAAAAAAGTTCAATTTTTTAAAATTCAAAAATTTGTTAAATACAAATTTGTTTCTAAAAATACAATACTATGTAAATCTACACATACAGCTTACGAAAAAATGGCAATCAAATTCCAAAATAAACCAAACTAAGAGAAAATTTTTGAAAATACAATTTTTCAAAAATAAAAATTTTATTAAATTTTAAATTTAAATTTGTTTCTAAAAATCCATTACAATGTAAATTTGTTTCTAAAAATACATTACAATTAAATCTAATCGCATTAGTGATACAGATTATGGAAAAATAGGCAATCGGATTTTAAACTACACCAAACTTGGAGAAAGTTGTGAAAAAGTACAATTTTTTAAAATTAAAAAATTTGTTAAATACAAATTTGTTTCTAAAAATACAATACTATGTAAATCTACACATACGGGATATACAGATTACGAAAAAACTGGCAATCGGATTTCAAACTACTAAACCAAACTAAGAGAAAGTTGTTAAAAAGTACAATTTTTTAATTCAAAAATTTGTTAAATTTTAATGTAGTTTCGTTTCTAAAACTACAATATTATGTAAATCTACACACACGGGCTATAGCCCGTATTTCAAACTAAACCAAACTAAGAGAAAATTTTTGATAAGTACAATTTTTCAAAATCAAAAATTTTATAAAATTTTAAATGTTATTTTGTGTCTAAAAATACATTACAATTAAATCTAATCGCATTAGTGTACAGATTATGGAAAAATAGGCAATCGGATTTTAAACTACACCAAACTTAGGGGAAGTTGTGAAAAAGTACATTTTTTTAAAATTCAAAAATTTTTTAAATGCAAATTTGTTTCTAAAAATACAATACTATGTAAATCTACACATACGGCTATACAGCTTACGAAAAAACTGGCAATCGGATTTCAAACTAAACCAAACTAAGGGAAAATTGTCAATTTTTTAATGAAGTTTTGTTTCTAAAAATGCATTGCTATGTAAATCTACGCATATGAGAGACACAGATTACGAAAAAATAGGCAATCGGATTTTAAACTACACTAAACTAAGAAAATATTTTTGAAAAGTACAATTTTTTAAAAACAAAAATTTTATTAAATTTTAAATTTAAATTTGTTTCTAAAAATACATTACAATGTAAATCTAATAGCATTAATATTACAGATTACGAAAAAATAGGCAATCGGATTTTAAACTACACCAAACTTAGGGGAAGTTGTGAAAAAGTACAATTTTTTAAAATTCAAAAATTTTTTAAATGCAAATTTGTTTCTAAAAATACAATACTATGTAAATCTACACATACGGGCTATACAGATTACGAAAAAACTGGCAATCGGATTTCAAACTAAAGCAAACTAAGAGAAAATTGTTAAATTTTTAATGAAGTTTTGTTTCTAAAAATGCACTGCTATGTAAATCTACGCATATGAGAGACACGGATTACGAAAAAATAGGCAATCGGATTTTAAACTACACCGAACTAAGAGAAAGTTGTGAAAAAAGTTCAATTTTTTAAAATTTCAAAAATTTGTTAAATACAAATTTGTTTCTAAAAATACAATACTATGTAAATCTACACATACGGGCTATACAGCTTACGAAAAAATGGCAATCAAATTCCAAAATAAACCAAACTAAGAGAAAATTTTTGAAAATACAATTTTTCAAAAATAAAAATTTTATTAAAAATACATTACAATTAAATCTAATCGCATTAGTGATACAGATTACGGAAAAATAGGCAATAGGATTTTAAACTTCACTAAACTTAGGGAAAGTTGTGAAAAGTACAATTTTTTAAAATTCAAAAATTTGTTAAATACAAATTTGTTTCTAAAAATACAATACAATGTAAATCTACACATACGGGATATCAGATTACGAAAAAACTCGCAATCGGATTTCAAACTAAACCAAACTACTGTGTTTGGAAAAAATAGACAATCGGATTTTAAACTACACCAAACTTAGAGAAAGTTGTGAAAAATTACAATTTTTTAAAATTCAAAAATTTATTAAATTTTAAATTTAAATTTGTTTCTAAAAATACATTACAATGTAAATCTAATCGCATTAATATTACAGATTACGGAAAAATGGCAATCGGATTTTAAACTTCACCAAACTTAGGGAAAGTGTGAAAAAGTACAATTTTTTAAAATTCAAAAATTTGTTAAATACATATTTGTTTCTAAAAATACAATACTATGTTAATCTACACATTCGGGCTATACAGCTAACGAAAAAATTGGCAATCGAATTCCAAAATAAACCAAAATAAGAGAAAATTTTTGATAAGTACAATTTTTCAAAATCCAAAATTTTATTAAATTTTAAATGTTATTTTGTGTCTAAAAATGCATTACAATTAAATCTAATTGCATTAGTGATACAGATTACGAAAAAATATGCAATCGGATTTTAAACTACACCAAACTTAGAGAAAGTTGTGAAAAAGTACAATTTTTTAAAATTCAAAAATTTATTAAATTTTAAATTTGTTTCTAAAAATACATTACAATGTAAATCTATTCGCATTAATATTACAGATTACGAAAAAATAGGCAATCCGATTTTAAACTACACCAAACTTAGAGAAAGTTGTGAAAAAGTACAATTTTTTAAAATTCAAAAATTTGTTAAATACAAATTTATTTCTAAAAATACAATACTATGTAAATCTACACATATGGGCTATACAGCTTACGAAAAAATTGGCAATCGAATTCCAAAATAATCCAAACTAAGAGAAAATTTTTGAAAAGTACAATTTTTCAAAATCAAACATTTTATTAAATTTTAAATTTAAATTTGTTTCTAAAAATACATTACAATGAAAATCTAATCGCATTAATATTACAGATTACGAAAAAATAGGCAATCGGATTTTAAACTACACCAAACTTAGGGGAAGTTGTGAAAAAGTACAAATTTTTAAAATTAAAAAATTTGTTATATACAAATTGGTTTCTAAAAATACAATACTATGTAAATCTACACATAGGGGCTATACAGATTACGAAAAAACTGGCAATCGGATTTCAAACTAAACCAAACTAAGAGAAAATTGTTAAATTTTTAATGAAGTTTTGTTTCTGTAACTGCTATGTAGATTTACGCATATGAGAGACACAGATTACGAAATAATAGGCAATCGGATTTTAAACTACACCAAACTTAGAGAAAATTGTGAAAAAGTACATTTTTTTAAATTCAAAAAATTGTTAAATTTTAATGTAGTTTCGTTTCTAAAACTACAATATTATGTAAATCTACACACACGGGCTATAGCACGTATGTGTATACAGCTTACGAAAAAATGGGCAATCGGATTTCAAATTAAACCAAACTAGGAGGAAATTTTTGATAAGTACAATTTTTCAAAATCAAAAATTTTATAAAATTTTAAATGTTATTTTGTGTCTAAAAATACATTACAATTAAATCTAATCGCATTAGTGATACAGATTACGAAAAAGTAGGCAATCGGATTTTAAACTACACCAAACTTAGGGAAAGTTGTAAAAAAGTACAATTTTTTAAAATTCAAAAATTTGTTAAATACAAATTTGTTTCTAAAATTACAATACTATGTAAATCCACACATACGGGCTATACAGCTTACGAAAAGATTGGCAATCGAATTCCAAAATAATCCAAACTAAGAGAAAATTTTTGAAAAGTACAATTTTTCAAAATCAAACATTTTATTAAATTTTAAATTTAAATTTGTTTCTAAAAATACATTACAATGAAAATCTAATCGCATTAATATTACAGATTACGAAAAAATAGACAATCGGATTTTAAACTACACCAAACTTAGAGAAAGTTGTGAAAAAGTACAATTTTTTAAAATTAAAAAATTTGTTATATACAAATTGGTTTCTAAAAATACAATACTATGTAAATCTACACATAGGGGCTATACAGATTACGAAAAAACTGGCAATCGGATTTCAAACTAAACCAAACTAAGAGAAAATTGTTAAATTTTTAATGAAGTTTTGTTTCTGTAACTGCTATGTAGATTTACGCATATGAGAGACACAGATTACGAAATAATAGGCAATCGGATTTTAAACTACACCAAACTTAGAGAAAATTGTGAAAAAGTACATTTTTTTAAATTCAAAAAATTGTTAAATTTTAATGTAGTTTCGTTTCTAAAACTACAATATTATGTAAATCTACACACACGGGCTATAGCACGTATGTGTATACAGCTTACGAAAAAATGGGCAATCGGATTTCAAATTAAACCAAACTAGGAGGAAATTTTTGATAAGTACAATTTTTCAAAATCAAAAATTTTATAAAATTTTAAATGTTATTTTGTGTCTAAAAATACATTACAATTAAATCTAATCGCATTAGTGATACAGATTACGAAAAAGTAGGCAATCGGATTTTAAACTACACCAAACTTAGGGAAAGTTGTAAAAAAGTACAATTTTTTAAAATTCAAAAATTTGTTAAATACAAATTTGTTTCTAAAATTACAATACTATGTAAATCCACACATACGGGCTATACAGCTTACGAAAAGATTGGCAATCGAATTCCAAAATAATCCAAACTAAGAGAAAATTTTTAAAAAGTACAATTTTTCAAAATCAAAAATTTATTAAATTTTAAATTTAAATTTGTTTATAAAAATACATTACAATGAAAATCTAATAGCGTTAATATTACAGATTACGAAAAAATAGACAATCGGATTTTAAACTACACCAAACTTAGAGAAAGTTGTGAAAAAGTACAATTTTTTAAAATTAAAAATTTTATTAAATACAAATTTGTTTCTAAAAATACAATACTATGTAAATCTACACATAGGGGCTATACAGATTACGAAAAAACTGGCAATCGGATTTCAAACTAAACCAAACTAAGAGAAAATTGTACGGGCTATAGCCCGTATGTGTATACAGCTTACGAAAAATTGGGCAATCGGATTTCAAATTAAACCAAACTAGGAGAAAATTTTTGATAAGTACAATTTTTCAAAATCAAAAATTTTATAAAATTTTAAATTTTATTTTGTGTCTAAAATACATTACAATTTAATCTAATCGCATTAATGATACAGATTACGGAAAAATAGGCAATCGGATTTTAAACTTCACCAAACTTAGGGAAAGTGTGAAAAAGTACAATTTTTTAAAATTCAAAAATTTGTTAAATACATATTTGTTTCTAAAAATATAATACTATGTAAATCTACACATTCCAAAATAAACCAAACTAAGAGAAAATTTTTGAAAAGTACAATTTTTCAAAATCAAAAATTTTATTAAATTTTAAATTTAAATTTGTTTCTAAAAATACATTACAATGTAAATCTAATCGCATTAATATTACAGATTACGAAAAATAGGCAATCGGATTTTAAACTTCACCAAACTTAGGGAAGGTGTGAAAAAGTACAATTTTTTAAAATTCAAAAATTTGTTAAATTTTTAATGTAGTTTCGTTTCTAAAAATACAATATTATGTAAATCTACACACAGCCTATACAGCTTAAAAAATGGGCAATCTGATTTCAAACTAAACCAAACTAAGAGAAAATTTTTGATAAGTACAATTTTTCAAAAACAAAAATACAATATTAAGTAAATCTACACACGGGCTATACAGTTTACGCAAAAATGGGCAATCGGATTTCAAACTAAACCAAACTAAGAGAAAATTGTTACATTTTTAATGAAGTTTTGTTTCTAAAAATGCACTGCTATGTAAATCTACCCATATGAGGGACACAGATTACGAAAAAATAGGCAATCGGATTTTAAACTACACCAAACTTAAGGAAATTTGTGAAAAAGTACAATTTTTTTTAAATTCAAAAATTTGTTAAATACAAATTTGTTTGTAAAAATACAATACTATGTAAATCTACAAATGCGGGCTATACAGATTACGAAAAAACTGGCAATCGGATTTCAAACTAAACCAAACTAAGAGAAAATTGTTACATTTTTAATGAAGTTTTGTTTCTAAAAATGCACTGCTATGTAAATCTACCCATATGAGGGACACAGATTACGAAAAAATAGGCAATCGGATTTTAAACTACACCAAACTTAGAGAAAGTTGTGAAAAAGTTCAATTTTTTTTAAATTCAAAAATTTGTTAAATTTTAATGTAGTTTCGTTTCTAAAAATACAATATTATGTAAATCTACACACACGGGCTATAGCCCGTATGTGTATACAGCTTACGAAAAAATTGGCAATCGGATTTCAAACTAAACCAAACTAAGAGTAAAATTTTTGATAAGTACAATTTTTCAAAATCAAAAATTTTATAAAATTTTAAATGTTATTTTGTGTCTAAAAATACATTACAATTAAATCTAATCAGATTACGGAAAAATAGGCAATAGGATTTTAAACTTCACCAAACTTAGGGAAAGTTGTGAAAAAGTAAAATTTTTTAAAATTCAAAAATTTGTTAAATACAAATTTGTTTCTTAAAATACAATACTATATAAATCTACACATACGGGGTATACATCTTACGAAAAAACTGGCAATCGGATTTCAAACTAAACCAAACTAAGAGAAAATTGTAAATTTTTTAATGAAGTTTTGTTTCTAAAAATGCATTGCTATGTAAATCTACGCATATGAGGACAGATTACGAAAAATAGGCAATCGGATTTTAAACTACACTAAACTAAGAGAAAATTTTTGAAAAGTACAATTTTTAAAAACAAAAATTTTATTAAATTTTAAATTTAAATTTGTTTCTAAAAATACATTACAATTAAATCTAATCACATTAGTGATACAGATTATGGATAAATAGGCAATCGGATTTTAAACTACACCAAACTTGGAGAAAGTTGTGAAAAACTACAATTTGTTAAATTTAAAAAATTTGTTAAATACAAATTTGTTTCTAAAAATACAATACAATGTAAATCTACACATACGGGATATCAGATTACGAAAATCTCGCAATCGGATTTCAAACTAAACCAAACTACTGTGTTTGGAAAAAATAGACAATCGGATTTTAAACTACACCAAACTTAGAGAAAGTTGTGAAAAAGTACAATTTTTTAAAATTAAAAAATTTGTTAAATTTTAAATTTAAATTTGTTTCTAAAAATACATTACAATCTAATAGCATTAATATTACAGATTACGAAAAAAATAGGCAATCGGATTTTAAACTACACCAAACTTAGAGAAAGTTGTAAAAAAGTACAATTTTTTAAAATTCAAAAATTTATTAAATTTTAAATTTAAATTTGTTTCTAAAAATACATTACAATGTAAATCTAATCGCATTAATATTACAGATTACGGAAAAATAGGCAATCGGATTTAAACTTCACCAAACTTAGGGAAAGTGTGAAAAAGTACAATTTTTTAAAATTCAAAAATTTGTTAAATACATATTTGTTTCTAAAAATACAATACTATGTAAATCTACACATTCGGGCTATACAGCTAACGAAAAAATTGGCAATCGAATTCAAAAATATACCAAACTAAGAGAAAATTTTTGATAAGTACAATTTTTCAAAATCCAAAATTTTATTAAATTTTAAATGTTATTTTGTGTCTAAAAATGCATTACAATTAAATCTAATCGCATTAGTGATACAGATTACGAAAAAATATGCAATCGGATTTTAAACTACACCAAACTTAGAGAAAGTTGTGAAAAAGTACAATTTTTTAAAATTCAAAAATTTATTAAATTTTAAATTTAAATTTGTTTCTAAAAATACATTACAATGTAAATCTAATCGCATTAATATTACAGATTACGAAAAAATAGGCAATCGGATTTTAAACTACACCAAACTTAGAGAAAGTTGTGAAAAAGTACAATTTTTTAAAATTCAAAAATTTGTTAAATACAAATTTATTTCTAAAAATACAATACTATGTAAATCTACACATATGGGCTATACAGCTTACGAAAAAATTGGCAATCGAATTCCAAAATAATCCAAACTAAGAGAAAATTTTTGAAAAGTACAATTTTTCAAATCAAACATTTTATAAATTTT
>PYHX02000033.1:0-35913 GCA_004302925.2 Cochliomyia hominivorax | reverse complement strand
TCTTCTGAAATTTTACTGTTTAAGATTTGGTTTTTAAATTTCTGAATTGATATTTACATATTGATTTTTTTCGCCACTGGGCACTTACAATATACAGAGTTGAAATATTCAATAATGTGAAGTCATAGTTATATTTTTTAATACCTTTAGCAGACCAGTTAATTGATGGATGTGAAATCCTTGCTATTTTGTGATTAACTTAAATCTTTTATAGATGTCTGAATATGGAAAATTATGAAACCCTATAATAAGATCCTTGTCATTTAATTACTTCAAGCAACGATATTCTAAAGAGTGAAGCAACAATACGTTCTTGTTTCTGTCACTCTCTATACCATATAAAGCCCTCCGGAAAAATTCTCACATAAACGTAAATATAATGATGTCTTGCACAATAGAGAATAAATCAAAAACAAACTTATAAGAGTGTCGTTGTATATATGTGACCCATTATCAAGTTCCTTATTTCTTGAGCTCTTAAGCTCATTGAGGTTCTAAAAACGATTTTAACGAAAAATGACAGACAAAACTAACTTTGTTATTTCGTGTATAAAAAAGGGATCATCTCAGGCCAAATATGTATATATTCTATATCTGTCCGTCTGCCTGTCGGTCTTTCTGTCTGTCTGTCTGTCTGTCTGTCTGTCTGTCTGTTTTGCGTTAGCACGCTAACATCCACAATAATTGACGGAGCTCAATGAAATTTGCCCAGAGTATTTGTTACAGACCTGAGGAATTTTCTGTTCAAATTAAAATTTGTATATTAGACCGACATCTGAGACAACCTCTAATCAAGCGAAGAACTTTCGTAAAATTGTCAATTATAAATGGAAAAATTAGAATGTAATTTTGTTGTAATATTAATTTATATATGTATATTTTAGTACTTTTCCAAAATAATATTAAATCGGTTTAGTATATGTATATGAGTGTATGTGTGAGTGTGTATGTTTAAAATATAACTTTATTACTTCACATGCATTTGTGGTGGCGAGTATTGACGATTCAGTTTAGCCGAATATTTTTACTTGTTTTTTTATTTACATCAATTCATAATTTTTTGATTTAGCATAAGTCTCTATTAGTAGGAAAGCTTTGGAATGGTAGAAAAATACTCCCCCACCACACATTCCCAATGTTAAGATTAATGGATATTTATTTTTTTCCATTGTTTTGAATTTAATCATTGGCCAAAAATGGGTTAAGCAATTGATTATTTAAAAATTTAACAAAAACATTTCATATATTTTATCCTGTCTACGTAACACACTTATATACATAGAAAATGTTATAACTGTTTATATATGTGTATATAAATGTGCATTGATAAAAGTACACTTACATATACTTTTTGTTGTATTGTATTGAATTTTTTATGTAGATTCTTTCTTTTCTATTTTCCTCTCTTTATGTCTTTTTGTTAAAGTTGAAATTGTTTATAAGTAATGTATGTGTATGTGTATGTGTATATTGTTTGTTTAGATGAGTGTGTTGTTTTATGTGCGTGTGTCTTTATATCAGATATTTTTTATGTGTCCTTGGATTTTACAAGCAATTTCCCAGGGTCGTTGTGTTTATTCAAAGGACATTATTATTATATTATTGTTATTGTTATTATTTACAGAAATTGAATAACATATTAGATATACTTATGGATGTTAGATGCCCACTCTCTGTGGTAAAATTCTATATAAAATAAAATTCCTTCAAATAAGTGAATTTCTTTCAAGAGTTAAACAACTTAATTGATAATTTTCACAATTTTTAAAAAAAAATTTTAAAGCCAATTACTTTTTGCAATTGATTAAAGCTTTTATTTGCCAATTTAAATATCTTTAGTGATTGCGCTGGTTTAACCTTAAATATGTTTTGGGTTTATTTAAAAGCATCTGTGTATTTTGTTGCTGCCACGACAACAATTTAAAACAGCGTAAATTGTTTGTAAAAACTTTCATACGAGTTAAGTATTTACAGGTTTGTTTTATTCCTCCTTTTTTTTCTTCTTTTGGCCATAGATGAAGAAGGAAAAAACGTAAAGCCTGCACCAAAAATTAAAGTATGTGAATAAATGAATGAATGAGTGAGGTTATTAATTTACTGTATTTTGGGAGCCAAAAAGTTATTTTTCTTAATACACAACCACATACTATAGTTTATTATTCATTGTATCTACCAGTAGTATGTACATTTATAAGTATTTTTTTGTATATTTCTGTAAGTGTGTTTGTAGACGAGTAAGTGCTTGTAAAAGTAATTCCCAAAGTTTGGTAAAACCTTTTGAACATTGTAAAAATACTTTATTATTATTTTTACGAATATATATATATGAATTCACTATAAATGAGTAAGTAGATATTGTAACCCAGTGAATTTTATTTATTGAAATATTCTCAGCCCGTGGAATAGGCACTATAATCACTTCAGTCAGGCAACGAACACCAAAAGTTTCCTTGTGAAAAATATATTTCAACTACTGATATATTTTCAATTTTTATTAATTTTAAAAACCTGGATTCATTATTTTGTTATAATGAATTTAATTGATTGAAATATATTTTCAATCTTTGAATTTTTTTAATAATAATATTGTTCAATTAATTTATTTAAGAGAACACAGAATACTAAACAAATGCCAGATCTCTCCTTGAATGACTATGGAAAGAAATTTGTTACATATATCGAAGACAACTAGATAATGGTTAATTTCGGTAGAATTGGTCTGTATTAAAAAGTGATAACGAGTTAATCTCTAAATTCAGAAATTATGTATATTCCTCTGAATTGATATTGACGGTCTTAAACATCAATCTCAAGAGGGCAATAATTAATATCCAGGCCCAATATCGTAGAATCGGTTTATTATTTTGGAGAAGGAAATATTTCCACAAGACGGACAGGCAGAATAAAATGGTTTTACAAAATGAATAAAAAGTTAATATACCATCTTCAACACTTGTGGTGATGGATATATTGCCATACTAGAACACCTATCTAAAAGCAAAATGGTATGTATATGCTTTGATTTCTATAAATAAACTTCCTATATTTTTAAACCAAAAAATTGTCAACCCCTTTGCCTTTAGTACGGCTCGTTATTGCCCCTTTATTTTTCTTTTTGGCCTTGACTCAATATATAATCATGATTACTGTTGCTACTAAGGCACTATAGTGAAGTTTTGATTTAACTACTGCACTAGGTCCTTTAAAGACCCCATCATTAATTAACAACATTCCTCTATTTGAATTCAACTATGATGGTCTTATTCGACCTCAGCTTGTTTTAGTTTGCTCTTGAGGATTCTGTTTTAATATTTTATTTACATTAATGGAATTTTAATTTATTTGGTGAAGTGAATTTCTTAGCCTTGTATATCCTTATTAAAAGAACTTATTTTCGTTGAAATTGCAATTAATCCAAAGTTGACGCCAAGGTCCCTGAAGATTCGCCAAGTGAAAAACTTATCCAAATGGTTACTAGAATTTCAACTGATGGAATGCCAGTCTGTGTATTATAAATAAAGCTTTTAACTAGCCCACTATTAAGATAAGCTTCCATATATTCATTGCTTCAAAAAATTCGTTTTAAATGAATTAATATAAACGATTTAATATATATGAGTTCATAATACTGATATCAAATCTTCGATTCATTATTTATGAATAACACACATTTTCAAAAAATGGCTCATATGGTATAAATTCGAGTAGTTGAATCTGAAAAAATAATGTAAATGTATACAATAGACGTTTAAAGAGTCAGGTGACGAATCTTAACAATTCAGATTTTTTATATAGTTCAAAAATATCTGTAGGAGCGATTATTTTTCAGTGTTACATACATAATAATATTTAATCTCTAATATTTTAGTAAATTGTGAAAACTTTTAATTGCGTCTCTTTCATTTTTATTTTTACCTCAAACTCTTCACTGGGTTAAAATAATTAAGTTTCAACTCTCCTGAAGTTTGTTAAAGATTTCTTTTTTACTTTTTTTTTCCTCATTTGGAAGAAAGTTACTGCCAACATTATAAAGTCTAAAGTTTATCATTTCATTGTTGTATTTAATGAATTTCATACATTCATGATTGCAAATAAAACGAAATACGAACATAAAAATGTCATCTTAAGGATATTTTACAAGTAACATATTTTACCTAAGAATTCCACAGAGTGAGGGATGATTTCGAAGTTTAATAAGGAATTTAAGGGAGGGTATTCAGGGGATATGGCTAGAATTGCTATTCTAGTCAGACAAGAAAATGTTGGAGAGAACTTTTTTCTGTAAACTTGTTATAATATGTGTTTTGATTTTAATTTTGTTTAATGCCTACGTAATAAACAAAATATTTTGTTTACTTCTAATATTTATTCTTATCACTAAAATTCTTGAAGATTAACGTTCTGAAGGTAAATTAAGTTTATTACTTCATTTTTACCGAAAATTCAGTAGGATCCAAGTTAAGTAAAAAATTCTTATCTTTAAAAATGCACCAGTTTATATTATTTTTCGAAATTCGGAAGTCTAGTGACAACTTTAAATCATAGCGCCTTGCACAGTGGGGCAGTTTAATTTTTTTGGGGAAATAAATCTGTAACTTGCATGAAATTTAACACACAAGACTCAATTTTATTTAATATAGTTTTCAAGTTATTTGTATTTAAATTTGTAGCTTTTAAAATTTTACAAGATCTTGGGTCAGTAATTTGATATATGTTCGAAATCTGATTTTTGCTAATTTAAAAAACAGTATTTAGCAAATAAAGAAGTGAGAATGCTATTCTTTATCTCAAATACCCTTCACGATAAAGATATATAATATATAACTGTTATTCCAAAGTACAATACAGGAACACTTAATATGTCACCAAATTAGTTATATTTTTAGCTATAACCTATTTTTATTCTAAAACCGAATTTGACAATTTTTGGAAACATAATGAAGAACATATAACTTTATATTTTGCAAAAATCTTTAATCTTAATTTGTCGACCTATAATCGAAAATTTTAGATTTCGGTTCATATTTTTGATACTAACTAAACGGATTTTGCTGATTTTAAAATAGAAAACTTCTGAGAATTGTAAGATATGCTCAGGCAACATATAACCAAAATAAGGATGTCTCATTTACGAGAGTACAAGGATAATATTTTATGAAAACAATTTTTTCAACAATTTAAATTAAAAGCACAAGAACAACATTTTTGAAAGTTTCAGAAAGCCATCTTCATTAGGTAAATTTTATGAGAATTAAACATTTTAGTTTGTCTAAAATACATGAATTTGAAATATATTCAAATTGATGCAAACATTTTAAATGTTTTAATTTTAAATAAAATTTGCTTAATATCATATATATTTTTCAAATATTTGCAAATAGATTTCATGTTAATCACTTAAAAATTTACGTAATTATATGAATTCTGCTTTAATTATAAAAACCCATCCATCCAATCAAATGTTGCATATATTTTCAAAAAAAAAATCGATTCTTCCCCATTGTGCATTTTATTCTAAGATATACTTAAAATTGGAAAAATCATTTTTCCAAGCTTCGAACAGCAAGAATTACGAAAACAGATTTAAAGAAAAAATGTCTATGAGATTAAAAATTATACTTGATAAAAAATAATATTCATTTAACTTTTTCAATTTCAATATTGTTAAAAATGAAACTTAAATAAGGGAATATGCCAGTATGAGAAATATTATTAATTATATTACGTATACGTGCCCATTCCCACGCTTTAACTTAGCAACAATATAATATTTTGCCTATTAAGGTACTTTTTGAACGAAATCTTATTTGTGGTCATACATTTCCCTTACATTTAATCAATACTGTTAATTAATTTATTAAATAATTAACAATTACCTGGTGGGCTTCGCTCACCTATTTATCTGTACATATTTCTCCTACATTTTCTTAATAAAACATTTCTATAATGAAATAATTGGAAAATCTCATTTTGCATTTCAGAAAGCCGACCAGTTTTTAATAATTTCTACTTTCGAATTATTCAATATGCCGGATTTTTTTCAGCCGGTTAACCGGTTTTTAATGGAAGGCACTTTAAAGCAATTCGGCTATGACTGAGAATATATAAAACTTTTAATTTCATGTGTTGTATGAGCAAAATTCTGTATGTATTTTAATACATCATATTCTTAATTGATTGAGGTTTGTTTTTCTGTTTTAAAAATAATCGCATCAATAAATATAATTTAATGAGATTCTGCAAAATTTATTATTCAGCAATATGCATTTTTTAGGTATAGAAAATATATATATTTTAAACATATTCAGAAACTAAAGATAGAGTTTCTGAAAAAGGAAAAATTATGACAATAAAGAAAACCATGGAACCTAATGTGCTACATTAAAGACGCTGCAGCAAGAAAAACAGAAAAAAACGTTTATACCCCACTCATTAAAGGTACGATAATTCCATGAAATTTGATACATGAAATTCTTATCTATTTGATATAAGAACAAATGCATTATGATGAAACCATTATTTCAATTTCATTGCATAAAAGGTCATTAAACGTTTTATGTTTTTTATTGTTTCAACTCTAAATTTCTATTAAATTAATAATTTTTCTATAAATTTGTAATAGTCTAACATAAACCGGTTAACCGGTTTTTAGACATAAAACCATATTCGAAAACGGTTTTTTTCGAAAAAAACCATTTCTCGAATAACTCGAAAACAGGTTTTCTGAAAAAGTCGGTTTTTGCATACACTTATTCCAGTTAAAGTGGTCAATGGAAATGTGATTGGAATTTGTACTGGAATAGCTCTGTAAATATATGACAATTAAAATGTAGTAAGTAATTTTCGCTTGCAGTTCAACTAAGAGGCGACAGTTCCACAGATAAATTATAAAATTTTGTTTGCATAAGTCAATCATATGTTATTTCTGGAGATTTTTCTGTAAAATGAACGGAGCATTTGATATAATGTGATGGGACTTTGAGAAATTTTCAGAATTATATTTATAGATACTATAATATTAATAGCTGAGGATTATGAAATTTACGTACAAAGTTTGGAGCTTTTGGTGTTATTATTAATTAGTTGGTCTATAAGTCAGTTGCTAATCGCCTCGTTATGGCATGCAGATTGTTCCATTTTAAAGACATTTAAAAAACTTTCGACATGAATTGTTCACTCTGATCTTCCTACTTGTTAAAAGGAATTATAGTGAGCAATATTAGAAACTTGATGCATTTTTCAAAAAAAAAAGTATTATTTTTGTCACTTTATATAAGAGTTTTATTTTCAGTTAACTGCTCACTTTCATGGAAGATCTTTTCTTGCATTCCAAATATTGTGCACGCAGAAAAAAAACAATGTAAAATTAATTAAAATAGAAATAATTTAAGTTTTTCCAGTTTTTAATTATTTACGTTAATTGTCATTATCATAGACCTGATTTGGTTTTTGTCGAAACTATCGAAAAGTTTAAATTTCTTCGCAAATGATAAAGAGATTAAAGCCAGCGAATCGACCGACTAAGTGGCGACAATGACGATGGAGGCCGTCCATTGCAGAGAACAAGCAGAATTTGCACTATTAGCAAGAGTAGTTCTAACACAACTGAAATGAGGACGGATCAGCTGGCTCAATGCTTACTGTTCTTGAATTGATAGTGCCGTTCAAATCTATGTGGCTATGGGCCACATGATATTCAACTGCCAGTTCTAAGTACTCATACCATTGAGGTTGCTGGATTTCTTGACATTTAGCTGAGCTATAATGTGAACCAAAATTTACAAATATACTGATTCCTTCTAGCTGTTACAATCCTACCTATTCGTATTTTAGACCCGCATATACATATTTAACGTATTGTCTTTAAAAATATGAAAAATAATGAAATCTTATTAAATCATAAGACCTTACCAAACCATTTACATAATATTGAATGCGTTAAATGTTAAACTTTCAATTTAATATTTGCAACCTAAGTATTGTATCTCTTTTAAAATATTTATAATAAATATAATTATTCAATATTAAATCAACTATATTTAACGTTGATTTTGCTTCACATTTTTTCTGTGTGTTGCACCTTTTTTGCTTGTTTCTATTTCCCGCGTTATTCCTTCTTATATAGACCTAACAATTTAATGACGACAAATTAAACTGCATTTTAGCATTCATTTCTGATATTTCGGGTTCTTCTTCTCATTAGGTACTGTTTTACGTAAAGACTAAGCTAATTCAAAATTTAAACTTTCATCTTCTTTAAAATTTGGTTCTTATTTAATCATTAACAACGATATATAATTTGTATCGATTAGACTTTAATTGGCAACGCTATATAAAAAACAAAAGGGGCTGTATTTTGTGGTATTGAAAAGAGTGACTGATACGAGTAACTGTCATAAAAAGCTAAATAAAATATTTTTAAATAGCTTTACTTTGTATAATGAATGACACTTTTACTAATTCGTCATAAAATTTATTTATACTCCAAAACCCGAATCTTTAAGATATTTTTCCTATTTTCCTCATATATAAACAGAGGAACTTTAGAGGGGAAGGAACAGAAGTCCCAGAAGTAAGTACTAGAAGATGATGTTGGACAAATTGTAGCCGTTTTCAAATCATGTACCACAATAAATAACTTGTTCCGAACAGAATTATATGTTTACATTTTTAAAAACAGCTTCAATTTTCTTCCATTATGGGAGCTGACGGACACAACAATTTTTTTTCGACCCGCCCTATTGTCTAATTATAATTTTTGCTTTGTTAAATAGCAAAATTTTAATTTTATAAAAATTTAAGAATATGACGAACTCAGTTCACCATTAAAAGTAAATAAATCACTTTCTGTTAGGCGTTAGAATAAATCGTAATAATTCCTAATAAGCGTATTATTTTGTATTTATATTGAATATCTTTACTGCCTCAATATTCTCAATATCAATTTATCACTAAATTTGTGACACAAAAGAATGATCGTTAAATATGTAACAAGTAAGAATACTTTATTCGGCTGTGCCGAATCTTAAATACCATTCACCATATACTTTATGTAAAAATGTTTGTAATAATAAATTATTTCTTCATCAGCTTAAACACCGATTACGGAAAATGTCCTTTATAAGAATTAAAGGTAAATATGGTTACATTTTCTTGAATATTCTTGAAAGGAAAAGATTTTCGTACATGAGAGGCAATAGTTCAAATTAGTCAAATTAGTATTATATTAAAAATATCTACAGAAAAATCGTGCAATAGAATTGATTCATATTAAAGTATTTTAAAAATTGAAAACTATATTCCGGAAAGGGGCTTTATATGAGAGCTATGTTAAATAACCAAAAACAAAATTTCAGAAAAGTACCTTCTAATTGTGATCTATATGACACACAGATTTGTTTATTTTTTGTTGAAAAAATCATATTTTTTTTTCAAAATTTTAAGTTTGTCTCGGATATTGGCATATAACATATTTGCTAGTAAGACGGACATAGCTAAATCGACTCAAATTTTGATTTGATGCAAGACTGTATGTCGTTTGTTTTGACGATTCCTCCTTCTACTACACAAGAAACGAAAATTTAATATACCCTCATAACGAAATATGGTGAAGGAGGGTATAAAATAAATTTGTAGAATTATAATGGAAATTGTCCGGCATTTAAGGCGAAATGCGTTTGAATGTGAGTAGACCAAAAATTTCGCAGTCTGTTTAAGTTTCTGGAATTTGCGAAGGGTATTGAACAGTCGTTGCCACTGTTTGGTATATTCTCATTTGTTTTTAATTACAAAACTTTAAGAAAACTTGTAAAGGATTTTCCTTATTTGAGGAACGAAGGAAATGATTTTATGTGTTCAATGCGTAAACATAGCACATACCTACACGTACAGGGTTACCATCATCTTTGGTATTAATTATTCATAAATCTGCATGTTATGAAGTAGTGACTGGAAATTAATCCCATTAGCCAAGTCTATTGTGAAAGAACATTTGAATTGTGTGTTTGAGTGTTTTTGACTTGAAAGCTCTTTACAGAAACGAAACAAGAAAAGCAAAATTCAAGAAAACGAGATCAATTTCAAAAATTAAATTTTGCTCATTACTCTGGACAAGCAGAAAGGAATTCAGGGTAGTTGTGTGGTTTTTTTCAGCAGAACCATTGGCCGCATTTAGCTTGTAATTATGGTGAACGAATTTTTCTTTCAACCCGTATAAAAGGAAATTTTTCATGTTTATGCATAAAACATACAAATTGCTAATGTCGATGATGATGATGATGATGACGACGACAGAGATTTGAATGGGAATGACGATAAGATTGTTTGTTGTTGTTATTGGCTATAGAGGCTCCTGGTGCTGCTGCTGTTGATGATGATGATGATGGGAATAATGTCGACATTGCTATTATTGCTGTTGTTATTGTTTATGTTATATTGCGACGGTTAATACTGCAGAGTTTTGATATTAATATTGTTGTAGTTGTAGTTGTAGTTATTTTTTGCTGTTATTGAAACTGTGGCCAGTATTTTTTAAAAACCACTGTTATTAACTAGCTTTTGCTTCTCTTGCTGCTGCTCCTACTGTTGTTGTAGTTGTTGCTGTTGTTTATTTTTGTTCATTTGCTAATTTCATGAAAAATTGAAAGGTTTTTCTTTATTTTTACTCTATTTATTTATGACGGTATTTTTTCTATTTTTTCTCTTCATTTATTTAACATTTTCTTTTCTAGGTTCTTTGATTCTACACAAATTGGTCTGTGAGTGTATTTTATGGTTTGGGCTTCATCTAAGTATCTGCAGTCTATAGACTTCATGGATCAACATTAATGTTGATGGTGTTGATGATGACGGTGATGACGATAAGACTATAAAATTCAATTCCCAAGAGAAAAACGTTGTAATAATAAAAAAACAAAACCATATAAATTTCAAAGTATAAAAAAAATATTAATAATAGAAAGAGAATTTTCAAAAAGGATGCGAACTCTGCGGACAAAATAAATAACTAAAATAAAAAATTACAAACAACCGAAAATGAAGAAAAAAAAAAGTAAAATAAAATTTACAAAATATGAACAAATGACTTTTAACCCTTTTTTAACAATAACTTGGACAAGAACATAAAAAAGGAAACAAAAAGAAGTAAATAAATCTCAACACCCATGTAATCCTTCTTCATTCTATACGCCTGTTTTACCATGTTTCATTCAGTGCAGAGGGAGTCGCAAAAAATGAATCTTGTTATGTTGTGTCCTGTGTGTCCGTTGTCGCTGTTCTGCATGAGTTGGTATAGTGGAAGTTTATGATTTTTTTTATCTTGTTCTTCATCTTCTGTTTTAGCTTATTTATTTGCTGCCGCAAAAATCCATTTGAAAAATTGACTTTAAAACATAAAATAAGTAGTGACGGTTGTTTGCAAATCCATAAAACATTTAATAATTTTTTATTCGCCATAACAGTCTGCTACTTGTTAGTTTAAGGCTGCACAGTGACCTTTTTAATTGTTATTTCCTTAATCGGAAATGATTTGCGAAAGTTTAAGTATAAAACATGTAAATTATGGTTCAAAAAATATATAAATTTCTCACAAGCCGCAACTCTGAAAATAATCTTCTCGATATGTGGGTTTAAGCTGTGGAATATAATTGCATATCCTTATACTGTGTATATGAATATGCAATTAAGTGACGAGAACCTAAGTGACTCCCCTTTGGTCCCGATAACAAAGCCTGTGTTGTGAGAAAATCTAGTCCCTCGCTTTCTTTTTTTTCTTTTCCCCACTTGGCTTGGTTTAGGTGGCTGGTAGCAGTAACAAGAACCTGAGTGACTTAGTAGTAATAAAAGAAGATTAGTCACTAACAGTTCACCTACGGTGCCGATGACAAAACCTTTATTTTAAGGAAATCTACCCCATATATGACTTTGCTTGGATGGCCATATCTATACGAGACAAATTTAAATTGGATCCTTATCCTAAGGAGATATTCTTGTCTCTAGTTAAAAGGCATTGATCGAATTATCACGCAGTGTAGATAGAAGAGTACCACACTGTCCTCGAATTCCCAGCCAAAGATTTTTATTGAACATAAAAGCAGATAACGAAAAGAAAAAGAATTGCAAACAGAGGTAGAGCCGAAAAAACCTAAACTCCAAACTTGTCAAGGTATAGTTTTTTTCAGAATAAGAAAGCCAAAACTACAAACAATGCGCACCTGATGAACGAGATGAGAAAGATTGTGGTAAACACAGGGCTAATGTATAAGAAAGCCAAGAGCTTCTTGACACTGTACCAACCACATAAACCAACCACAAAATAAGTCCTTTGATTTTTCAAATAATGACAGAGTCGATCTATTCCTTCTCATAGGTTCCATATAAATCCCCTTCCTCCTTCAAATAATTTGGTATTGTAATAAAAATTGGTCAAGTTAAGATAAATATGAACAAAATTTTTTTACTAAATTATGCGATAATTGATCTATAATTTCTGCTATTATTTTAAGACTTACACAATATACATAAATGATAGTGCCACCAAAATTTACAGATCAGAAAATCAAATTATACGAGAAGTTTTAATTAATTTTTCGTAACTACCATTTACAACGAATATTGTGGGGCAGGGTCGGGTAGACCGATTATTTTTACAACCATACTGATGAAATCGATCTTTGGACAAAATCTGAATCAAACGATAAATCTTAATTATCTAACTAATTTAAACACCAAGCATTTTTACGCAAAAATACCATGTACAGTACAGTTTCGAATTGCGAAACTACCTGCTATAGCAACTATCATATCCCAACCGCTTAAATTATACATTATAGTTTTTATAAGTAATTTTTTTAATGTCTCGATAAAAGCATTTTCATTAAAATATTTGCTAAATGATGCTAATGTTTTTGTTCCGAAATTGTTTTTATTTTTATCTTATTTTAAAAGTTTTATTTAAATAAAACATATATATTGAAAAATCTTCAATATATTACGGCCGACTTTTGCAACTATATCGGTAATTGCAAAAGTTCTGGTTTGTTATCGACTGCACAAATCAAGCCCGTACTATACTTAAAAAATCTGTCTATAATTGATCTTATTACCGATTGAAATTACATGAATATAATTTAGTATATTTCACAATCGAACATGATTCCCTATAACTTACTGACATTTTCAGTGTTTATTTCGGGTTTTAATTCAGGTTCTAAATATCACAATTTAAAATAGATTATTCTTCCTTGATAAAAATACAACATTTCTAAAGTATACTTAATGAGCACAAATTGTAGTTCTTAATAACGCATACTCACCGTACTACGTTTTTACATATCCAAATAAGTATGCTATACATTTTTTTGAATATGCTTACTTATTTTTATGAAATATCACTCATACGCAATTTTTATATATATTATTGCAAAAAGATATGCAATACTTTTAATTAATTATTAATTATGACGAATATTATTCATACGCTCTAGTTAGTGATTAGTAAAAATATCTTTTTAATAATTAATAAGATAATTGTGCGTATATTATAAACTGTTTAACGGATTTTCATAAAACTTGGTACTTTGTTAAAGGAATTGTTTGGCTGTCATATACATCATGCTGCACCACGTTTGGATATATCAAGCAGACCTATTGTGGTTCGAACTTGTCAGATACCGATGCAAAAATACATTCACAATTTCAAAATTATTGTATATTTCTTAACGGATATAACTTTCTTTAAGAGTTAGAAAAAATAAACAAGTAAACATTGAGTTTTTTTTATCAACTAAGAATTCCTTAAAAATCTTGTTAACTTAAGACGTAATATTATAAACTTTTTTATTTCAGAGTTTGCATTCAATTTTTGATGATATTTTCCTATAAATGTACTTGAGTGCATCAGTATCTATGGTATTGTTAATCATGGGTGGATGATTCTTTGTGGATTACCTCAAAACTGGTATTGATTTCATAAATTTTTAAGAAGATCGGCAACGATTTCCTCTCAAACTTGCTTTATTTTAGGTTTAAGCTCTGTTTAAGTTGTTATGCTATGGTCTTGGGTATTATTTGAATAATTTTGTTTGACTTTAAGTCCGAACTGCAATACGGCCTCTTCAAGACGGCTTCTTCTTTAAATCATGATTTAGACGGCTTTGAAATATAGATCGCAACATTATATTGCTGAAATATGCAACTTCATTAATTTTTTTCATGCATAAAAGAGAGAAGAGTATATTACAGCAGTCAAATATAAATGGTGCTATTAATTTGTGTTTTGACATCTGAACATCCTTCGATTTCAAATCGTGCTAATAACATAAGTATGATTCTTATTTATTTTAAAAAATTTTATGTATTTTCGTTTTTCTATTGAAACATCTTTGGTCAAGAAAACTTTAGATTTTTTATTAATCGGGCAGAAAAGTTTTCTTAATTAGGTTTACTCCTTCATTTGTAAAAAATAAAAATTTGTAATGTTTAATATTTTTATTTTTAATTTTTGTTTTTTTACATTTGAAAGAATAAGATAAGATCAGAAGTTTCCATTATGTTTTCTACAGAATGAAATTTATTGTACACACTTGGTCAACATTTGCGTCTGATATTATTGGCCATTTTTATATCACCCTAGATTAATTTAAATATATTGGTATACATCCTATGAATTCAGTATATATTTTTGTTCGTTCCAATTAGAAATATTATCCTTGCACTCTTATTTCCTTTGTTATTGCCCTACGCCTTCCCATGGCATGTAATGACAACCAATTCAGATAAAAATATTGGACAACCCCGTCAAGTTACATCAAATTTTTCAGTATTTTCTCTTCATTTGCTTTATATAGTTCAGTACTCGCTAAAAAAAGATATTCAGACAGACACATTGTAATATCACGTTATATATATTTTTCAACTGTTTGTCCCAAATGGAATTGGCATAGTAACATATATGGCATCTTTTAGTTCAGATTTAAATTAATTAATTAAAATTTTTTGATTATTTAGTTTTAAGTAAAACTATAAATTTACCTTTAATGTTTAATCCAGAACAAAATCTTCAAATGAAAACAAGTTAAGTCATTTTTCATCACAAGCGGAAACGGATATTTAACAACAAACTCTTTTGTATAAGTGGAAATGTGTGAGCAATTTATATAGAAAAAATAAATAAATATCAGGTTTATTGTACTGAAAACAACGGATTATCAAAACTTTAGTTATTTGTTTTTGCTTTTTATTTTTAAGTCAAAATTGTTGTTGTATTTTGTCTGTCGTTTTGTTGTTCCATTTTTTATTTTTCTGCGCTTTACTTTTATAATAAAGAAGTTTTACTTCGATTTTCACAATTTTTTCTTTGTTTTTATTTTATTTTCGTTGCCTATATCAATTTTTCCTTTTTCCTTTTTTTCCTTTGTTTTGTTATTGTTGTTCAAATAGCTCTTGCAACAAATTGCACCAAAAATAAAAAATAATGACAAATACAATAAAAGAAAGAGAGACAGCCAAAAACTACAGTCAAAGAAAGAATCAGTGACAAAGCCAGGAAGACATGTTCAACTATTGATGTTTAAGTGGCCTTTTCGCAGATACATCAGTTTCCGTTAGACACGGTAACATTTATATAGTTACTGTCTAAATGGATTTCAATAGTAATAATATTCGTATGTATAATATATATATAATAAAATAATTCAAATAATACATATACATGGAATCAAAAAAGTCTGTCGTTTGTAATTTGCATACCAAAAATTTAAGGGACTACAGTAGTTAATGATCACAATCGTCAGTAGATTAGATTAATGAACCCACTTAGAAATGATTTATGGTCGTAAAGTATACTTTAAAAAGAATGCAGCAAACTCGTTTGCTGTCAGTTAAAAATATCAGCACAAATGCATAAATCTGCATAAGAAAAGGGACCTGGTGCTTCTAAGCTTTTAATACGTTATTTCTTCAGCTTAAGGGTTTACGTTATTACTTGACTACAAATCAGTTCAAGGACATCATAAATTGAAAAGTGTACTAATTAAACTTCAGAGGTTAATGCTGCTTTGCATCTGCACACTGTTACCGTTTTTACGAATTCAGTCGCAAATTGCTGCCTCAGACTTTTTGTAAAAATTTTTCTTTTTAAAATTTGGATTTTTGACATAAATTTCGTAAAGTTCAACTAAAGATATATCATTTTACATAAGATGAAAAAATTAAACGACAGACTCACAAAAATTCATTCACTATACTTTTCCGAAATATATAGTGGAAATCGAAATGGTATTTAGTTAAATAAAGATTTAGTTGTTATTATTAAAGCTTACTTTTAAACGGAAACGGTGAAAATGTCTGTGACTCCTTAATGATAGATATCAAAACTTAATAATCGACATTCGTATAAATATATTTTCTAATTTGCTTAAGAATGCAGTATGTTATGACACTAATATATATGTATGATATGTGTGCTTTAAAAGGACTTCTTCAAGGTGGATAATAAGGTTGCTAAATGAAATTATGTACTGACCCTAGTAAAATTTAGAACATCGATTTTTGCTTATATTTATCTGAATTTGACCAATTCTTATCATAAGAATTGCATATATATTGTATTTAAGCCTTTCAAAGTGCTATTTTTAAGGGGAATTATATGGGACCTATGAGAAATAATGGACTGGTGTAATTTTGCACATCATATAAGCAAATTTTGTTAAAATCACTTTATAATGACATTAAAACCACATTGTGGGAGAAACATTTGTATGGCGGCTAGGTGAAATAATGGACCCATCATCACCAATTTCAATAGGCACCGTCCTTGGGCTAAAAATATGACGCATGCCAAATATTTACCATTTGCATTTTATTCATAAGGTTTACCTGGGCAGTCAGCCAGACGGACGGCCGAATGGACGAACATCGTTAAATCGACTCAAAAAATGATTCTGAGTCGAACGGTATCCTTAAAGTGGTGGTAGCAATATTTTTCTCTTCATTACAAACTTAAGCACAAACGCATTATACCCCAACTAGTTATGGAGATGTAGGGAAAAATTGGATCAAAATGCTGGAAGTCTAAACAGTTATATCGCATATATGATATTAAAAATTGTCACTATCAGAAATCTTATTTAAGTTTAGTAGAAAAAAGTTATTAACCGCCATCTGAGACAAACTTCTAAAGCTGGAAGATTTGACCAATGATTTTTGAGAAACTAAAAAATTTTTGGAAAGGACACGGGGGATGGTTAAACGTGAATATAGTGCACTGACAATGTTTTGGTTTTAGATATTCCTAATGGCATTAGAAATCAAGCCGAATAAAAAATTCCTATATGTTTTGTTTGTTTCTTTATTTCTAATGAATCCTTTTTGGAGAAGATCGTGAAGGAATAGAGTTTAGTACATGAATCATGGAGTCTCTGTTGATGTCTTCCTGGTGCTACACTCAGTAATTAATATAAGCAGCTAGTAAGTGGAAGATATAAAAATGACCCTTTTTAAAACTTTTTGTATTAACCATATATTGCATATTTGTATTGCCCATTATATGTCCCCAATAGTTTTTGTAATAAATAACAAAAATCTCTGCATCAACAGTCAATATGACTTTTTGTTTCTGGAATAAGTTTATAACTTAATTTTATATAAAAATTTATTTATTTTTGAAACTAATCTGATGTCATATTACCAACTAAAGAATATGTTAAAATAAACTTTATAAAATCTTTTATATTTCTAACTTTTGAGTGTATTTATCCGAAAAAATATTCCATTATATATTATTAAAAAAACTACTAAAACAAGTAGAAAAAGTAAAAAATATATATCTAAATTGGGGAATGAAGAATAAAATTTATATACCCTTCACCACCAGAAGTGGTGAAGAGAGTATATTAATTTTGTCATTCCATGTGTAACGCGAAGAAAGAATCATATCACACCTCAGATATACAACAAAATCTGAGTCGATTTTGCTATGTCCGTCTGTCTGCCTATCTGTCTGTCCGTCTGTCTCTCTGCCTGTTGTTGGTACGCTCACATACATAATAATCGATAAAGCTCAATTAAATTTAACCTAATTAATTGCCATAATTCCGAGAAGTTTTCTATTCAAAAGCAACAAAATTGGATCAGTATATTAAAAAATATAAATTGATATCTGAGGCAACCTCTAAGTTCAAGCGAAGAACATTTTTAAAACTGTTAATCGACAAATTATAATGAAAATTTGCCATCACATTAATAAAATTGGTTCAACATGACCCACTGTGTTATATATAAGGAAAACTTTTATATGTTGTTTACGTTTGTGAGTATATGTGAGTATATATGTTGTATGTACGAAAAGCACTTATTTGTGGAGGAGGGTATTCCAGATTCGGCATAGCCGAATATATCATTCTTAGTTGTTTAAACTCATTTTCTCTGTCGTTCGTGCTTTGTCTCTTCTTTCTGTTAGACTTCTGTTCTTGTTGTTGTTGCTGTAGCTGTTCATTCTGTCGCTTGTCATTTGTCAACTTGTCATTTTGTCAAGTATTTGACAAGACTTTTGTAGTTGGTTTATACTTTATTGAAAATTTACTTAAGACTTTTTCTATTTTTTTGTTGTTGCTTGTAATGGGTTCTTTTTATAGAGAAAAAAACTAAACAAAATAATAAATAAAACAAAAAAACTTATTATTCTTATTAAAAATAAACGAAGCATGTTAAAACGAATACTATACTGAATTTAAAATATTTAAGTGTTTTGAAATTGTTTTAAATTACAATAAAAATTGTGTTTTTAATATTATTACGAAAGGATTTGAAAGCACTTTTATAAAAAAAAATCAAGTAATACACAATTTGTGGAAAAGATTTTAGATATTTTTAAGATGATGTTAATGGTAACGATATTTTATTTTTTATCAAAATGAAATTTGGCCTTTTTATTTCACACAGTGGGCAAAACACATTTTCCACAAACACTACAGGTGGTAATGAGAGTTTATTAACTTTATTTTTCCATTTATAATCACATGAAGTATACAGATATGAGTTGACTTATCCGTCTGTATATTCGTAATATTCTCGCTCCGAATTCAATTAAATATGGCTACAATGTTAGCAGTTGTACCAAGCCATATCGTTCTATTCTTAAAACTGTTATAGAGCGATATCTCAGACAACTGAAAATTTCAGAAAAATAATTTTTCTCAATTTCTCAACAACTGTATTAAAAGAAAATTTATTCATAACATACCTTTAAATGCACTTTAATGTACAAATAATCATCAAAATCGAATCAATAGAAAAAAGTTAAACACTGAAATATGTGAAATTCAGACTCAACCCTAAACCGGTGTATTATGCTTATAAATCATTTTTACGTAAACCAATTTCATTGATAATAACGATATTTTATCATTTGGAAATTTAATTAATGTCCTAGAATCTTCTAGATGGCAGTTGGATATAAATAGCTGCATCTATTTGTTGATCATATGTAAACATTATTATGTTACTCTCTTGACAATTTTTAAATGATATTTTGATGTAGCTCGCATATTAGACTCCTTAGGTTTTGTGCTTTAGAATAACAATTTGCATCAAAATTATTTTACACACATATATAATTGTAATTCCGTGCAGTTTTTTCATTATTTGTATGCAATTTGAGAATTATCAGGTCGTATTGCCACTTTATTCACCTTATTGTCTCAAATATATGTAATAAATCACAACAATAGAACCTCTCACATAGAAAAGACATCTCTTTGACACTACATTTATAATAAAAACTGTCATTAAAATTTATGGCTCGATACTAATATCTAGAAGTAATTTTAATAATAATGAGTGAGATCGAAAAACTTTTAACATGCATTTACACAGGGAGTATACTTAATGACTCATTTGTATCATATAACCTTTAGGTCTATGTGTTCTTTGTTTTGAATTTTTGAATAAGGCTGTTCTTAATAAAAACATTAAATCTTTAATTAATAGCCCTCCGGATTAGTTGAAATCATTTCTTCATATCTGGTAAAAAAGGAGCCCATTTAGCTCAGTGATCGGACTATTTTAAGTGAAGTTTTCTAAACGTTTATTCGCGCAGATTTCTTGAAACCTCCTGGTCAAAAATTTTATGTTATGGATGCCTAAAGGAATGTTGAACAAAAGCTTATGACGTAAAAGCAGGCAAAATTTTCCAAAAAGTTCTTGGTCCAGCAATCAACATGCAGTTGCGGCGAAACAAGTCAATTATTTATTACAATGAACTCAATAAATACCGAAATTTACACCGTGGAATGTTTACAAATTAGGCCGATTACATTCACAAAACCTCATAACGTGCCACTAATTTTCGACCTGACTTGGCTTCCTGCCACTATGGTAATAAAGCCCTTGCTTAAGCTTTGAACAGCGAATTTGAAAGATAATTTTGATTTTATTATACTAAAACTTCCAAAGAAGTTAATAAAATAAATTTAATTTTTGGTTTTATTTCTATTTTGAAATGATTAATTAGAGGTGTAATTTTTGTAAGCATTTTAAACTGAAGCAAAATAGTACTTATCCCGAAAACCACTTAAGTTTCGAATTAAATATATCCCCAGAAGTAGCGTTAATTACTATCGAAAATAATATAACTAAAATTATCTACTGAGACATATACATATTAAGAATATTCCGAAAAAAAAAAATTCTTTAAATGAATCAACCATAAAAAATTTTCTATTAAAAAATGTAGACAAAATTTAAAATATGTCTCTTCAAATCTTTACATAGTTATACATACATATACATATGCAGACATGCAAACACTCACATATGTAAAGAGATTATTCACATTCCAGTTACGAACTCTGTTTTCATCATCATCAATGTCATTTCACTTCACTCCAATGATACTAAAGTTTGACACAAAACAGATCAAAGTATCTATAAAAGAAAATCTACATTAAAAAAATAAGAAATAAAATTAAAAATTTACTAACGTACGTAGATACGAAGAGAGAGAGAAAGAGAATGACTAAAAAAAAAGAAAAAAATTACAAAAATAATAAAAAAGTGAAATTGAAATTTAAAGAAAAAATAAAAGAAAAATGTTAATTGAATTTCAATATTTTTTCTACATAAACTACATGATATGTTATATACAGTCCCGAACAAAACTATTGACACAGCAAGAGTATTTTCCTTTATTCCCAATTTTAATCTTTTAAGAATATTTTAAACTAAATCGATTTTGGCGAACAAAATTATTGGCACATCTAATAAAAAATATGTCGCACTATATTCATGTAATTTTTCAGTACTTAGTTGGGAGGCCTTTTTGCTTTGTAACTTCCTCCAAATGAATGGACTAAATATCTTGTAACTTCCTCCTCGATTTTTTATTAATTTTTTCGAAGATCTGATTTATTTGAAAGAGGTCGCCTCATGACCCGCATGTCCAGTTCTTCCTGCAAATGTTGGATTGAGGTCTGTTGACTGTGGGGTGGGTGCAGTAAAACAAGAGCAATATTTTAAATTAGCCACATACGCACATCATGGGCTATATGTTTTGAATCGTTTTCGTGTTGTTATGTGAAATTTGTTTGTAAATATTTTCTTTTAAAATATGTGAAGAAAAAATTATTTTATCCATAATGCAGTCTATAACGTACAGCCCCATTCCATTACACCACCTTCCCCGTATTTAACAGTAGAAGAAAGATTTTGTTTTTCATACTCTGTTTGGGCTTTCTAAACACGGTAATTTGACTATCATTACGCTTTTACACTCTTGCGCATAATCTAAACGCTTAATATAAAGTGGGATAAGTGGTTAAAGTCTAGCAACTCGAGTATTATAACCAAAATTTTTGTTATTATACCCTGCACTACCGTAGGTTTCTGTAGATATTTGTAACGTGTAAAAAAATAGCCCGTTGAAATTCATAAATCACACATATACGTTAGTATTGTAATAATATTTAGTGAAATTAAAATAAATTATGCAAGAATCGGTCCATAAAATGCTCCCAAAAGCTTTTTAAAAAGCGAGGAAAATTCATACATTTTTCGTACAACCAACAATGTGGTAAAGGGTATTACATAATGGTATTCCTATTGAACTTCAATAGCAATTACCGTGGATATTTTGTTTTGATGTATTATATTCTCTTTTTCTAAAAAATTTAGTTACTTTAGCTTGGAGTTTAAACTTTGAAAACTTTACTATCCTTTAGAACGATTCACTGCGCTCTAATAGAGAAATAATTTCGTACCATTATTTCAATATGACTTGATTCAGATTCGCAAGTTTTTCTTATATTTTAGGTTCATTGTATGCAAAAAATATTTTATTTTTATTCATGGATGCAAGATTTTTGAAATTTCAAAGATAACGAACATGCCCGACTTATTCATACAAATTATTCTCTTTAAATTATATTTTATGTATTTTGAAAAATAAGTGTTTGTATTAGTCAGACCATTTGTGGTTGTATTCAGTATTAATGATTTTTTATTCTAAAATTTGTTTCAAATGGTCGAAAAATTAAGACAAAACATAAAATGTTTGCTGTGCTAATAATACAGTCTCGAACAAAAGTCTGTACACTCATTCAAACACATACATATGTCAATGTATCTGAGAAATATAATGCCCAGAAAAAAACAATAACAAAACATTTGCATTTTCAAAATAAATATAAAAAAGAAATTATTGGTATATGAAAGTGTGTAAAATATATGTGATCTTGTTTTTGTATAAGTTGTTCCGGAAATCTGTTTGCGAATCTTTAAAGGAAATAGAAAATATAAAAATTGTCAATAATGTTAAAATATGCATTCAATTTGATTTAAAATATACCTATAAATGTTAAAAGCGTTGTGTGTAGGCCATATAGACAGGCATATTCTTATTTGTGTTAACATATAAAAAAATAAAAAAAAAATAAAAAACACAAAAGGAAAACAATAAATATAAAGAGAATAAGAAAAGACACATGAACATGATTTCATTGTTAAAATTTACATTTACACGCATTTACGAAAAAATAAATACAAGTAAAAATCCTATAATCGGTAAAGAGGAATCTTCAATACCCTCCACTACAAATGCATATGACCTAAGTTCCTGATATTTCATACATACATAGTCTGGACTTTGTGGGATTAACAGCGCTCGTTCCATTGGGTCCCAAGGTTGATAACCTCAGGTCATTAAATATTTGAAACCATCCAAATTTCTTATATCTAAACCGATTTCAAAGATTTTTATATAAGTAGATTCTGCTACTTAAAACCTATTAAAAACTTTGTCATATGAGTAGGTAGGCTATCTCTTATGGTTTAAAAGATATTTAGATTCAAAAGTTTAAAATTTTACTTTATGACCGATCCTGGCGAAGTTTTTATGCTATAGCGAGTCTAAGTTTTGTCCGAATTTGTCAAATATTTTTTATTTTATTAAATAATCTTAATAATTCTTAAATAATCTATGCCGAATTTATACTTTTCTGCGATGCCACTTTATTGGTTTTTGTAAAAAGGAAAAAAATTAAAAAAACTTAAATTTTAAAGAGACCCAGAGTTTCTCAAATTTAACATATTTTTTTTAACAATATTCTAATTTCTGGCATAACTTCTCGAATCTCAAAGCTGGAACTTTAAAGAGCTTATAGTTTCTTCAAAGTCTGATATATTCTAAAATTTTTTGTAATAGACATTTTTGCTCTTATTATATAATTTGTCTTTTAAAATGCTTTCTATTATTTTTCACTTTAATCATCATGTGGAGCATTCCTTCTACATGTACCAGGTTTTCCTATTAACGGACAAGTTCTCCCACAACTTTTTAATAACATTGGAAACAGTTCGACGACAGATGATTTCGGTTTTGTTGTAGTAGTACTCACTTTTTTCTGGTCACTTATTTTAATCACATTAACAATATATGTTTTACAAAGGTAACATGATATAAGAGTATAAAATACTTGTTAAACGTTTTAATGAAAAACGTGACTAAAGAATTTATATATCTCAGTCCTTGGCTCAATATTATAACAGAATTTTATTCTTACTTGTCGATTTATAACTGAAAGATCTTCTCTGGAACTGAGAAGTTGCCTCAGATACCGGTCTAAGACGTTAAATGCATTAACCAATTTCTTCTTACTCATGCCAAATTTCATTGACCACTGTCAATTATTGTGATTGTGAGCGTTCCAACAACAGACAGACAGACGTACATAGTTAAATCGACTCAGAATTTGAATTGATGAAGGAATATATTTATATACATTGTAGGATCTTTGATTATTTCTCTTTGGCATTACATAGGGAATAACTAATTTAAAATACTTTCATCACCACTTGCTGTGGTGGAGGGTATAAAAACGAATATAAAGAAAAGGTACTAAAGAAATAAAATTAAATATATTCATAGAATTTCAGACACATTTACATATATATACATATGTTTGAGCCTGACTGTCTATCCTTACACATATGTACTTTTGTCAATATCAATTCAATCAGTAAAATTTCAACGCTTGATTTATCAAAAGTAAGATTATAAAATAAAATGAACAAAATATCATGTTGTCTTATTTAAAGAGACACAAATAAAATTACTAAAGAGAGGGCGTTACAATTCTTTTCTACGTACATGAGGAAGAATGTTATCTTTAAATATCCATCTACTTTTCACGTACTTAATTTAATATATTTACACTTACTTTTATGATGGAACTATGGTCGGTAAATTTCATTTAATTAAAATAAATCTGGTCATCGTCATCAGCAGAGAGAGAAAACAAGCTGTTTTTGATCCTCATAAATTTACCATCGATCATTCAAATAGCTTACGTGTTATTGAGAAAACTTTCGATAAACTGAGTCTTGGTGCTACTTTTATAAGCTGTAATACTAGAATATCCCTCGCAAAGTCGTACCTCTCGCTCATTACCACGACAAATTATAGAGTAAACAAAATTATATAAGAACAGTTAAAAAAGTCGAAATTTGCGAGTAAAGATGCTGCAACGTTGGGAAATAAGAATAAGATTCTCAAAGCATTAGCCGATAGTTATTGGTCTCCTTCTTACATTTGTTTAACGCAATGAAGAAATATTCAAAGTTTCCAAAATGCAGCCGTTCACATTGAACATAATCTGCGGAGGTTTACCAGAGTATTTCTAGTACGATTGGAATAAAGCAATAAGCTTTATGCCTACTGATTTCGTATTGACCGTGCCGTCTTCAGGATTAATCTAGCATCCTACTTAGAGTGGTAGGAAGCTGAGAAGATCTATGGATTCCCATTATATATTTTGTAGAAGAACGGTAGCACAATTTTCTGGCCTAGAATTATACCGGATCATGAGTCATTGCAATTAACTAACTTGTTTTTACAGCTTTTACAACAAAAATATTAAAAAAACGAAATTAATGTGATTTACCAGGAACGTTATATAATAGGCCATTAAATTCTGCAATCTTGTGGACAATACCAAGGGAAGAGTTTTATAATCGTTCACACACCTTGGAACACTGCCGTGCAGTAAATACAAGTATTCATAAACCGTTACTTACGCATGTTTTTGTAAAATAAAGAAGAGCAAACAAGATAAAAATAATTTTTTAGAATGAAATTCACAAAGTATCAGAAGAAGGAAACAGCTCACCAAAATCGAAGTAAACAGCAACGGAAACATTTGGGGCGAAGTTTGTACTCTTTTGTTCTTTCACTCGTATATGCCAGTATATTAACATTTATTTGTTTGGAGGAGACATGTGGATTAATATATTTATTTGAAACATTAAGAAATATAAGAAGTATAAATTGAACCAAAAGTAGGTCTCAGTCGAATAACACATGTTCATTTGTTATGTATTCACTGTGTTTTACTTATAAGAAAATATTTTTTAAATAAATTTATTAATCACTGTTCGGATTTATTCACTTCACATTTATTAATCAACTTGTCTATGATGGTGAAATGGAAATTCATTTCTTTACTTCATAATTTTGTAATATTATGGGACAAAATTTTTTTTCGCATGGGAAGATAAACCGGGTAACAATACATAAAAATGAGCAAATAGATAGCTAAGTCGTTTACACTTCCTAAACGACTCATCTCATAGATGATGCCATCATCTATGAGATATCGTTCTAGAAACGTATACATTTTGAAATACTGGTTATAAAATTAAGAAGAGATAAGCGACCAAATCTTAATAAGGTTTTTGAACATTTATCTTCAAAATTTTATCAATCAAATGATCAGTCAAATCTCAATCTTTTATATTACAAAATTTATGATTATCTTAGCGAACCATCAGCATTGATTGAACACATGGAAAAGTGTCAGGATGTTTTTGAGCTGAATACACACGAGGTAAAAGGGATTATTATTCAATGGTTACTTCTGCTTCACATACACGTTGTTTGCATATGTATATACATTTAAACGATAAAATATGTTATAATACGTTACACACACATCCATTTAGTTTATGAAAATACATTTATGTATGTAAAGATTTAACAGGAAATATTTGATAGTTGAAGTATGAATGAGTATAAATGTTTGGTGCAATAATTGCTTCCATGTGTATCGCAGATTAAGTTATTGTTGTTTTTGATGTGCTCATATGTATACATGTTTTACAAGGTTTTAAACATTTCAAAATACTTACTGGAAAGTATTTTTGGGAATTATTGGCTACGGAATTAATATTTAATATTTTAAATGTTCGCAAAATACCGATTTGGTTCAAATTATCGAAAATAATAATAATCATTTATGTTAGACTTCATTAAAATATTGGCACTTTTAAGAAATTTATCATATGTAAAAAAAATCGGCTCAGAATTCCAGTTTAAGAATTGGTGTAAAGTCTTAAAAAGAAAAACAAACCTTAATTTCAAATACATACATATGTATTTATTTCAGTTTTTCCCTTTTTCCAATAACAATCATATACTTAAAATGTAATAAAAAACATTTTCTCTCTCTTATTATTTGATTTCGGGAAATAAAATAGTTCCTAGAAAATAACATTTTAAAGTAGAGTTAAAGCGGATTATTTGAAAATAAATTGCTTCAACTTAATAATCAAGTTATATAAAATTATTTTTAGAATTCATTTTAACTTTCTTTTAGCCATTAACTGTGTCAGTATTAATGAAATTAATGTTAACTATGATGAAAATTTGATATCAGACAACAAACCATTTGTAACAAAATTTAAGTACCCTACATCAGAGATGAAATTTAGCGACCACGCAATTATAGGTTGTTGTATTTCCAACAAAATACTATCAACTTTTGCAATCGAAGCTGTTAGAAGTCATCTACACTTTGATGAAGCTTACGACTAACAACTCAATAAACTGACAATCGATGATTTAGGGAATTTCTAACTGCTATATTACATACATTTATGTAACACACATAAACTTTAAAATACCCATACACACTTACTTTCATAAACAAATGAATAAGTGCAAAATTTCAATTGATAATGATGAAATTCATATGTTTTGGGTCGATATCGATCAGTCTGAAAGAGGCACATAAAGCTGGACATTATCGCTGAAATTTGCTTAAACCTGTTAACATTTAATATACAATTTATTGTGGTGTCTGAGGTTTTCTCAGATATCGGTCTATAGCTATATTTTCAAATACGAATTAACAATGAATTTTAGCAACCTTAATGAGCTCAGGCAAATAGTGCAGAGACATGGCGGGATCAACTAATATTTTGATTTCATATAAAAATATTTTTGGAATTACAAAATATATGTATCCTTCTTGTGAAGAATTAATAATAATTATTTACCGAAAATACAAAAAAATATTTGCGTTTTCAATAGGTGTCATATAATGTTTCATTTCCCTACATTAAAAACAATGGGTATTTAGAAATAGCATTTCTTCCATTGTTTTATTACTGGCTATGAAAAATTTATTAATTATGACAGATCAAATCCACATCGAATTTTAATATATATATAGTTACGTAAAAACACAAGGCTAAATATCCAGATGTTGCGAAAAATATATTTTGAATTTTGGAAACTCGGGTTCGTCCAGAATTTTAGTATTTTTCATTCCGAAGTTGGACTCATTAAAGCATGAAATCCGCGCCAAATTCGTTCAAAAGGTAAAACATGTTTCTTACCCATACGACGGTTTTCAGAAGCCTAATTCACTCATATGCATTTTTTGCGATCATTTCAGCCATAAAGAACATTCATCGCTTTAAATATTTTTTTGATTCGCTTAAGAAAATTAGAAGACTTTTCTGTGTTAAATTTCATTAAAATGTTTTTACATTCATGAATTTTTATGGGGAATATTTGTTAATGTGGACTGCTCATAACCAATTATAAATGGTAAAATTGACTCAGGAAG
The DNA here is from genome assembly GCA_004302925.2 of Cochliomyia hominivorax. Taxonomy (NCBI): domain Eukaryota; kingdom Metazoa; phylum Arthropoda; class Insecta; order Diptera; family Calliphoridae; genus Cochliomyia; species Cochliomyia hominivorax. The sequence goes on along the minus strand of PYHX02000033.1, from coordinate 7,513 downwards.
TGTTTTTGATTATAACGGTATACTTAAGAGTAATTTGAGCACTAAGTTTTTGCATACTCCACCACCAAAAGTGTCCTCCCACCACTTTATTCTTGGTCATTCTATGTATAACGCCGAAAGGGAATTACCTCACTCCATTATGTATATATGTTCATGTACCAAATCAAAATCTGAGTCGATACAGCTATGTCCGTCCGTCTGTCTGCCTCCCTATTTATTCCATCACTCAAATCAACAATAATTAACAGAGCTAAATAAAATATTAGCTCTGCTATAGTCCTAAAAAGTTTCCTATTTAAAACCTACAAACCGGTTCAATGTGTTAAAATATATAGTGTGATATCTTAGGCAACTTCTAAGTTCATAAAAAAGCTATATATACTTCATGACTACTCCAAATATTATCAAAATTGGTTCATTAGTAACCAAGTCATAAAATTTTTTATATTGTATACGTCTGTCAGTGTATGTAAGAGTGTGTATGTAGAAATAATAACGTATTTACATCAAACACACTTGGAATAGAGGGTATTGAAGAATATAACATTTTTACTTTTTTTGCCTTTACAACCATCTGCTCAAACGTGTATAACCCCCAATCACTTACGGTTTTTATTAATCTTTATTTAATTAATATTTTTATCACTCTTTGTAAACTGTTTTTCTAAGAAAAAGCTTATGACTTCACCGTCCTTCCTACGTCAATTTAAAATTTGTTTCATAAGTAAATGCAAGTAGAAGATTAGAATTTCTAGGAGAAATACAAGAAGCATAAAATACTTTATGCTCTTTGGTATCTTTTGTTTCTGGAAAATAATAAATTTAAGCATTTTCGAACAAATACTTACGACATTAGGGTTATGCTCCAACAACTATTTGCTTATACCAATTAATACCTTCGATGTTTAGTATTTTGCCAATAATTGAATTAGTGGCTTATTCGACACAATGAAAGTACAAAGTGCTTGTAACTATAAATTTTATGGTAAATGTTGAAGATTTCACATTGTTGGTTTCTATGAAAATCGAAATCACAAACTATAATGCCTGCATTTAATTAGATACGAAATTCAATTGAAATTGTTTTCAATACAAAATTTTAATAAGATACTCAAAACTAAATTGGATAAACTGATAAATGTTGTTAGATTAATAATATTTAGATATAAAAGATCTTCTTTGTATGTATAACTTAAAGCATTTGCTAAAATTGTGTTTTGCTTCAATGGAATAATAGTTAAAACATGAATATAAATTAAATACAACTACAATTTTTGGAAATTCGAAATTTGGTGACCGTACTGTGAATTTATGTACCCTCTATCAACAGAAGATAGTAAATACAACGAAAATGGATGTAGAATTGAAGAAAAGTAGGTTATGTATCAGCCAACGAAGCCGTTATTTACGATAACGAAAACTTTCGTTAATTTTTATCAATTTTCTTCAAATTAATAAAAAATTGTCAATATGACTATTTGATTTCGTTAATAAAAAAGCGATTAATTTAAATAAATATTTTCCAATTTGAATAATGCTTTACTCAAATTGAAAAAAATAAATCTTTATATTGATGAATGTAATTCAAATACAATATTTTAGTTAGTTAAAATATTAATATTAAAAAAAATATTTTTATGAAAAATTCCGATAGGACCAGGAGAAGGAATACTTCCAAAACAAAGCAAATATATAATTCGATATCTAAAGAACTGTAACAACAATAATTTTCAAATTTGGTCCAAATAACTTCATCAAATATCTGTTTTACTGGGTAAAATGTAAGGCGAATAGGATCAGGGGGAGAAGTAGCCCCCATACAAAGCAAATATTGATTATCGAATATTTATAGACCTACAACAGCGAGAATGTATACTTTCTTAATTCACGTCGTGATTTGTGAAAATTCTTTCGAGATGTAACACTTACTAACGATGCGTTACTGCCATTTTTAATAAATATCTGTTGATTTTTTCTAATTTTTTTACGAAATTTTATTTAATTTAACATCTAAAAAAATTTTACTTGAAAATGTTTGAAGAAAATTCTTAAATTTGAAGAAAAATTCTGTTAATGAGAATAAAAATCTTTTTATTTAACACCATTTTCCGTTACATTTATAAAATAATTTTTCATTAATATTACCTAAGACATTTGGTTCAGTGCATGTGTAACACCGAGAGAGAAGTGACGTTTAATACTTTTACATTGGAAATCATACAATTTTTTATATTTTTCAATATAACTTTTTCTACCCATACGATGTTTATTATTTTTGGTGTATTAATCACCCATATTTTCGTAATATGTTCGTTGCAAACACTTATATATTCGCGGCAAACATTTATTGTTTTCACAAATTCGTTAATTGTTGAATTTATTTTATTTTGATAACAATTTCGTTGCTGTAATAAAATAATTTTTATTGTTATTAATGCAAAATAACAAAGGGAATAAAGAAATATTTTTGTTACGGTAACAATATCTAATAACAAAAATAAATCGTTTATGGTTGCCTCAAACATATTATTTCTCTGCCCACCTAAGTGTTTATTAAATTATAATTTAAATTATTTTGAATAATTGACACAAGATTTTGTCAGATTTTCGAAGTTACTTAAGGTTTCGGTCTATAACTTCTCTCACTGTAGATTTAATTGCATCAAAGTATCAAACTAATTACCAGAATAACAAAAAATGATAAAATTTTTTTTGTATAACCAAAAACATTATACCAGATTTTGAAGGATCGCTATATATATAACCCCCAAAATGGTTGCGCCATGGTTTATGGTATTATATATGGAGTGAGATCGAAAAATTCTTATTATAAATATATGTAAATAAAAACAAAACCACTAAACTTGCAGTTTTAATTTTTTATTTGGTTGAATTACTATTTACAAAAAAAATTTCTTTTAATTACTAACGATGAAGTTTCGAACATTTTTCGGAAACCCTTCTATAAATGTTTCTAAATTGCTTTTTGTCACTTTGCTCGAACAGGTGATCCATGTCCGTTTATAATAGACCACACTTTTAAACACCTCTTGTGTTTTTAAACTCTCTTTTAATAAGAGCCCAATATCTCCCTACTCGCCTCCACAGTTTCGAGGATTTGCCTCTGTTGTTACAAATACCACATTTTTGTACCACCCAAGGGCTTATTAACCATGGTGACTGGATGCCAAGTCAGGAAAAAAATAATTGGACACACAAATAAATTATTCACCATAAGTGGGATGATAGTACATTTACCTTGTAATTTCGTATGTAACCCTAAGAAAGAATCACCCCTGCCATCATAATGTATATATATATTCTTACATCAAATCAAAATCTGAGTTGATTTAACAACGTCCATCTGACTGGCCATCTATTTTTTATTTATTATTTTTTATTTTTTTTTTTTTTTTTTGTCACTCTCACAACCTCAATGATTGACAGAGTTCAAAGAAATTTGGACTGAGAAGTTTTCTATACAAAACCAGCATTATCGGTTAAGAAATTTTTTTTAGAAAATTTGAATTCAATTTTAATGCTGTGTTATTGACATCTTAACTTTTAGCAGCGTTTCAGTCATGAATTTTCTGAGCCGAGTATGTTTCAAAACCTGCATTAGCTTTAATTTTTCCTATCAAATATATTGACCACCAAAGCTCTTTCACCTGAACTAGGTTTTGTATTAGCGGACAAGTTCTCCCGATATTATTTAATAACAATGGAAACATTTTACTGCAGACCTTTGAATGCTTACCCAACTTTTGGTCCAAGTTTGGTCATCAAATAATATTTTGAGTTGAAAGCTTTAATGAAAAACCTATGTTAAGAATTTTTCGATCTCACTTTTCTCAGTTTAAGTCGGTTATTACAGTTACTGGTTTTACATAAGATGCTGAATAAATGTTTATATTAAAATATATTAACAAATATCTTGATTTGCATTATGTTTGAACCATAATAAATTAGTTGGCGTACTGATAACTTGTACCGAATTTAAAATTAAGCAAAGCCGAAGATTGTTAATATGGTGGGTATCCGCAAAATATGTTTTATTCCTTTAAAATCTAATACACTGTCAGAAATGTAATAATTATAAACTAAACCGTATTATAATTATTACTTTTCTGACATAAATTATTGTACTTTTATTGCTAATAGAAATATTTTAATTATTCATGTATTTATTATTATTATTATTTTAACTGTATTTCAATTTTTATTCTCATTGAATACGAATGTAAAATTCATCATAATTGAAGTCAATATTTAACCATCAATATATGTACATATGTATAAAAGAAATTAGCACTGTGGTGTAATTTATAATTCAACATTAATACGCAAAATTATTGTATAAATTATAAATGATAAAATAATTTAGAAAATACACGCTTTGCTATCAACATCCTTTTTTGTCCTGTACAGAAAAAGGATGTGAATTGTATTTGAAATGAATGTAAATGAATTATTTACCTCTACTTATTTTTTGTTTTTGGTTGGCACAATTGTTGTTTGTAAATTTGTATATTATGTATTTATATAGTGAGTGAGATGGAAAAATGCTTAACATACATACGTTTTTAGAATGCTTTTTGTTATTTTGCTTGAACAGCTCCGTTTAAAATCTACCACGCTTTTAGATACCTCTTTTGTGCTCTTCAATTCTCTAATATTCTAATATTCCTCCACAGATGGTAGTTCTGCGCAGTTTTGATAGTTTGTCTCTCTGAGCTTAAATACCACATTATTGTTCTTTTATAACTCGAGGGCCTGTTTACCACAGCGACAGAATGAAAATTCAGACCGAAAATAAGTGGACATAATTATGAAATTATGAAGTATTGTGAATAGAAGCCGACTTTTTGTATACATTTCTTTGTAAAAGTTTCGGTATTTATTGCTCCTTTGTAACAAATGATTGCCTTCGTTCCTGCGACTTCATATTGCTTGAAATACAAAGATTTTTTTAGGAATTATGACTGCTTTCGCCGTCAACATTCCCTCGAGCATCAGCGAAAAATCTGCCAGAATAAAGTTTATTACGAAAATACTTTTTTAGAAAACTTTACTACAATTTCTATGCTCTGTTTTTAGCCTCTAAATTTTTAGCAACTTTTCCTGTCAGGAACATTTTGAACCTTTTGTACCAATTATTTCCGAGCACTGAGCAAAGCAAACTGCTTTAGGAACATCATATAAACCTTTCTTCTAAGTTCTCCCGGTACTACTTGATGGCAGGCTTTGAATACTTGGCCAACTTATTGTAGGTTCAATAATAATTTTAGTTCGCAACATTTGCTGATCATTCATTCTAATCGAATAATAATATAATTCATTTGTATGATATAAATCATAATAATTGAGATGTTTTACAAAGGTAACTTGATCAAAAAGCAAGTGTTATGTTCAACCATGCCGAATCTTCAATACCCTCCACCACGAATGTGAGTGTAACAAATGTATAATATATTTCGCGCATACATAGTGTACTTACATACACACTCACGAACACATACAATATATTTTTTATTAAATATAACATATGAACACTTAATGAGTCATAACATTCGCCATATTTATGACTATAACTTTCATTGAACTGAACCGACTTTTATATAACTTTTATAACAACATAAAATTCTGATAATATTTTATTCTAATTTGATTTATAATTAACAATTTTAAGAAAGCTCTTCCCTTGAATATAAAGGTTTTCTCAGATATCGTTATATATTTATTAATATACTGAATGGATTTTGCTGGTTTTAAATAGGAATCTTCTCTTGAGCATAACAAGTTGATATTTGTTGTGCTCAATTGTGGATGTGAGCGTGCCATCAACGAGCAGACAGACAGACGAACATAGGTAAACGACTCAGATTTTGAATCTGGGAATAGTTCTGTTTAAAGTTTTAATGAAAAAATTTATGTTAAGAACTTTTCGATCTTAGTTCTTAATTACGTATTTTATGTCCTCTTTATATCTCAATAATTCTAATGACGGCGATAATTTTAAAAATTTTCGAAAAAAATATTAATTTTTATTTAAGGTTATAAATATTTAAATTTTATTCTTATTTTCATAAAACCAATTAAATATTTTATTGTTTGTTTTATACTAAATTTTGGTTTTAAATCGTAAAATTGGGTCAAGTTTATTGCAAATATTTTTTTCGGTTTAGTTGAACCATATATTTTTTGGCAAATGAGCATCATTTTGATTTTATTTCATTGGACTTTAATTGCATTTAGTTTAATTTTATTCGTTTTTTTTTTGTTATTTCCAAAAATAATATAATGAACGTAATTAAAAATTTTGTAAATATTTGTAATGAAGGCTTTTTGAAAAATATTTTTCATGCAATTAAAAAAGTCAATAATTTAATGCAGAATTTTGATTCTGGTAAAATTTGTCGGTAAATTTTTCAGAAAAAAACTTGTGGAATTAAAATTTAAGTCGGTAGTTGTTAACTGGTATATAAATATAAAAATATATAAAAATGACAGAATTAATACAAACAAGAATAAACGGTTTTTAGTTTATTAGGATACTTCTTGGTAGGCAACGCAATAGATATTTCGGATTATATATATGTTCGCTTGACTATAAAGTAAGTAAATTCGATACAAAAAATAAGGTGGTTTTTAGTTCTGTAAAACTTCGAACTAAATACATGAAAAAAGATATAAATAATTCGGACTGATAAAATCCGGCAAACTGTGAGGTGTTATTTATCTGCAACAAAATATCCGCTCCCTTCTTGTCGAAAAAAAACCCGGCTATATAACTAACAAATAATGTGAACTCATTGAGAATTATAATGTTTTTTTTTATTTATACAACAAACAATATAAACTTAATGAGCATCATAATATGAACTAGTGATTGGATAGGCAGACGGACATCGTTAAATGGACTCAGAAGAGATATACAACTATAAGTGATAAATCTGCCAGAACATATGTTTTTTATTTATAAAGCAGCCAGAATATTTTTAAGAAAACAGACTTCATTTCCGTGCTCTGTTTTTGACCTATAAATTTTTATCAGAGTTACTATCAATAACTTATTCAGCATTGTAAACCTAAATACAATATGGGAAACAGGTTTCCAATCAACGGACAGGTTCTACCGGTTTTGTTTAGTAACATTGGAAACATTTTGAAGACAGGTTTTTCACTCAATTAGATTAATTTTTTAGATATTAAAAAAAGTTATTTAATGAAAAAGGGCTCATAATTCAAAAATATTCGAAATGTGTAAACTTTTTGCAAACTAAACCTGAAAACCTCTTTACGCTTATATGCCTCTTTTTTTGTTGGCAAAAAAAAAATACACAACAGGGAAAATACGATTTTATTTTTTAACTAATTTTTACGCGATGCACTTTGCTGCACAAAAACTCTCTTCACTCCTACAGTCAGAAGAAAGTTTCAAAAATGGTGATTTGTATTAAAAATGTTACGCAAAAAAGAAATTTGACAAATTAGAAGCTTTTTGTCCCAACAG
>PYHX02000032.1:0-23536 GCA_004302925.2 Cochliomyia hominivorax | reverse complement strand
AAGTCGCCATAGGTTTAATTCGCCCAAAAATTAAATTTTTTAAAATTAGTTTTAAATTATGAATTAGCACTCTTTTCCGTTTGTTGTTAAAAAAATCTTGAATATTGACCAACAATTAGATTTTTCTTAATTTAACACTTTTTGCGATTTCCATTACGATTTCGTAGAAGTATCGATTACGTATTTTTACGATTCTATCGTCTCTAATTTTATTCATCCACAATTTATATAAAATTTATTGATATTTCCTATAAACGCACTTAGTGTTTCCATAAGTTCTCCATTTAGGTTTAAGTCCGAACTACAGGTAAATAATTTTACACTGCCTTTTTATATGAATTGCAAATCTGTAATTTTTGGAACTATTAAATATTTTTTTAAGAAACAGGACAACAGAAAAATATTTCCACTTGTTCATACCAAAATACCCAAAAATTCCAATCCGGGGTTAAAATTGCTTTAAAAATTCACTTCCTTTCAAGAGGTTACAGATTTCTTGAGTGGTTACCCTATAAATGTAGATATAAAATCAAGGTACTTTTTTGGCGATTTTAGCTTTGACATTTTTTCGCTTCACAAAAAACTAAAGAAAAATATTTGAATATTGACGAAAGTTCCAATAGGGCTAGCGGGGAAATTGTTTCCCCTAATGTCTTTTTTTTCCTGTTAAAGTCAAGGAAGAACTAGTTGATTTTAAAGTTTTGTATAGAATGCAGGCAATACGTTTGAAAGTTTTTTGGACGTGAATAGAGCCGACCAAGTTAAAAAAAAAAGCTTAAAAAAACTTATCAAGAAATGGGTCAAATTTTATTTTGTTTTAAATATCTCCTTAACCAACTTTGCAAATCCACTTCCCGACGCTAGGACCTACCAAATAAATTGGAAAACACTCCAAGAATGTCCATGTAAAATTTCGTTAAAAATATTCAATATTTCCAAAGTAACTCAATTATGTCCAAAAAAGAAGCATTTTGGAACCACTGTCCATTGCCCGAAATTACGTTTCGACATCAATGTTATGGCAACATTCTCAAATGTTACCAATAACATGACTAATAGTACGAAACATCCAAATTATTTATTACTGTTGTTAGGGAAAAATACTCTTATTCGTCTCTTATCCATTTCATGGTGTTTCGTGTTGATTTCGGACGATTTCTTTATGGCAGTTTTTTGAGAATTGGCCTACGCTTTGGAATCTTACATTTTAGGGTTCTCATCTCTTCGTAAGAGCAACGTGTTTAGTTTTATTTATCTGGCGTAAAATTTGTTCTGTCATTGAAGAAATTACGCATAGCACTTTCGAAACGCGTTAATGATAATAAAGAAAAATAAAATAAATTGGATATTTCTTAAAGGGACAGAAATGTTCTCTGGTGCATTTCTAAACGTTGTAAGAATTTATCGATAACGATATTGTCATTGAAAACATAATTTTATTTAGAAATAAAAAATTTTACTATTTTATTTTTTATTTTTGGCGATTATTACGTCTGCGTTTATAGAAGGTATTCCACATAAAATAGCACCAACATTTGCATATTTGATCGCAGGAATAAGGCGAACAATAAAACTAAGAAAAAATCTTGTTTATTTTAAAAAGTTCCGTTAAGTTGCCCTTCATTTAAAATTTTTAAACTTTATTTCCGGACGAGATGTAAAATGGCGTTTTATAGAATAAGATATTAGTGTATATGAACTTGTCCGAAAATGCGGAAATTTAAAAGTCCGCGTAAATAATGTTTAAAAATTTTAACATTTTCACTTTAATTATAAGGGCTTCCTGACGGAAAATACCTTTTCGAGTGTTTACTGTCTCTAAACGCTAAATATTAAGAATAAAAGTTTGTTAAAATTTGAAAGTTTGGATAGGGCTTGTGGGCAGATCTTTGCCCCAAGTTCATCCAAGTTTTGGTTAAAGTAATTCTAGTTAATTTTATTTTATTAAATTATAAACATATATATAAGGTTCCGAACAAAAAATTCGTTTCATGGGTGAATAAATGTTGCCACCTTTTTGGAGAAAAAGAAAACAGAATTTGTTCGTATCGAAGTTTTAAAAGCCGATTAAAAAAAGTTTTGCGTAGTTGATTCATATGTTCGACGTTTATTGCTGCCAAAAGTTGTTCCGAGTTTTATAGGAATTTAGCGCCAACTAAAAGAAATATATTAAAACTAATAAAGACCCGCTAACTCAAAAGTTCTTACAGCATGACAAACTCAATATACCCTACATTTAATGAAGAGTATACGAAAACAGAAAAAAACCTTTCTTGTTGTGAAATTTTCACACAGGGTATCTGTGTGTGTACACATTTATTTATAACTTTTATATAAAGAATGTATCATATATTTTTTTAATATGTGTAAGTGTGTTTGTGTCTATGTGAAGGATAATAGCCATAAAATATTAACATTTTAATATGCATGTTTTTTGTTTTTGTTATGTGTTTTTTATTCTATTTTCTTTTAAATGGTTTGTAAATAATGTCTGCATGTATGCATGAGTTTTCTCTGCTTTTTGTTTGTTTTTTTTCCTCATTTATTCTCTGTTTTTTCAATATTTTCATACCCTCCACCACCACAAGTGGTGAAGAGGGAATATTAAATGTGTGTTTTCGTATGTAACGTTAAGAAGTAATCATCAAAGACCCCATAATTATAATCAAAATCTGAGTCGATTTAGCTATTTCGGTTTTCTGTCCATCTGTCTGTCTGTTGTTGGTACACTCACGTCCACAATAATTGACGAAGCTCAATGAAATTGGGCCGGATTATTTTTATTAGTCCTGAGAAATTTCCCATTTAAATCCGACAAAATCGATTATATCACAAGATATAGACCGATATCTGAGCAAACCTATAAGTTCAAGCAAAAAAACTTTCGTCAAATTGTAAAATTGCCAATTTTAGCTCGTCAAATGAGAATAAGATTTTGGCATAATTAAAAATTATCAAAATCGGTTCAATTGGGAAAAAGTTATAGCCAAAAATATAAATTATTTTATTACTAATTGAGCGTTCCTGTGTTATATTTTAGAAAAAACTTTTATATGTCAGTGTTTGTATATGTAAGTGTGTATATACAACACATAACATATTTACTTCACACACATTTGTGGTAGAGAGTATTGAAGATTCGGCTAAGCCCAATCTAGAATTCTTGCTTCTTTTGTTTTTTTATTATTATAATTGTTGTTGTGTTAAAAGTAGATAAATTTCTCATTGCGTGTTATTTTATCGTCTATTAAATCAAGTCCAAGTTCGTTATTCATGTTATTTAAATTTTTAATAAACTTAAATTAATCCATTTATTACAGACTTTAATATTAATTATTTAAATAATGTTTGTTTTTCTTTTTTTCAATTAAATACTAAAAATAAATATGACACATTTATGTCGAAATTATGACAGTTTTCGGATAATTAAAAATCATTTAATTATAACTAAGAAAAAAATCAATATATTTTGTGGAAGAACGTTAAAAGTAGAAAAAATGACGTATAAGTTATATTGACAAATAATATTAATTATACGTTAGAGTTATTTTAGAAAATAATTGATTTGCTTCGAAAAGAATATACTTTACATATAAAAATAACATTTTGGGTGAATTTATATCCGATCAAGTATTTTTTAAAACTTAAAAAAAAAAATTCATATTTGAAAGTTGTAAAATTAATTCCTGTTTTACATAAATTTCACTAAAAGTACTTTATTTAAAATATAGAAGGATTTTAAAGAAAATAATTGATAAAGACATTATTATCCTTGATAATTAATTCAAATAACTATAGCCTACACCATCTTAGGTGGCGGGGGGTATTATGCGTTTGTGCAGATGTTGTAATGGGCAGAAAAATAGTACTAATTCCGCTTTTAAATATATCGTTCTACTCAGAATCACTTGCTGAGTCTATCTAAGAATGTCCGTCCGGCTGGCTGGCTGCCTGGCTGTCCATGTAAAGCTTGTTCGCAAAATACAGGTCGCAGGTTAGAAGATATCTCAATGAAATTTGGCGCGTACTGTAATTTTGGACTCAAGGACGATGCCTATTGAAATTTGTTTTAATCGGTCTCATACAAATGTCCCCCGAGATGGAGTTTTTTGTTCATAAAATTCTTAAATATAAAACGATTTTGTAAAACTAAGTCTTATTCTTAAACGATATGTCAAATTATACGAGGATCGGTTTATTACTTCTTATAGGTCCCATACAACCACCCTTCCCAATTTCACTTTGAAACTCATAAATCGCACATATACGTTGGCATTGTAAAAATATTAAGTCAAAACTACTATGCGAGGGTCCGGTCTATAATTTTTTCTAATTACCATATAACCCTATAAACAAATTCCCTTTAAAACGTATAAATTTCACATAAATAACAGTATTATAATATATTACATAAGCATAATAAGGAAAGCAAATTGAACGAGGGTCGTTCATAAATTTTCGTAGCAGACATTTACAATCAACAATGTAGTGTAGGGTATCAAAATAAATGTGATATAAGGAATTAAATATCAATGAAATTCTTTCGAGAAATTTGATATCCATTTCTAAAATTTTTAAACTCTTAAGTTTTATATACTTTTAAAGTCCATTTAAATTGGAATCTGATTCGATATGTTAAAACTTGAGTTATAGTTTTAATCAACATAATCACTGGCATTTAAATATTGACTTGCTTTTAAATTGTGCCATTGTATGATACAAATAAATTTGATTTTATTAGTTTGGTCTAACGTGCGTATGATTAATATTAATTATGACTATTTTCAGTTAATTGTTTAAAATTGCTCCAAAAAATAAAATATTTTAAATATTTTAATAACATTATTAAAGCCTACAAACTATGTCAATCTATTGTATCCAAGTTTTTTAAAATCAGATAATTGAAAAAAAGTTAAATCAAATTAAAGTCTGTGTATTTCGTAAAATATTTGAAAAATCTTTTATTGAAACGTGAACAAAATCAAAATGGACACAAATTTCAAATCAAGTTATTACCGTTGAAACGCAAGTATGTAATACCCGATACCACAATGGTAACTACGAAAGTTTATGAACGTCCCTCGTGTAATTTGATGTACTTAGACTAAAAACTCCACTACAGAAGATACTAATGCCTCTTTATACGCGAGACTTAAGTCTCGCGACGAAATTTAGGTTATTTACAGACGAACCTAAAGTCTCTGTAGGGAGAATACTAAATGTCCTTTATATAAGATACTAAATACTATAGAGAGAATATTATTCCGTTCTCATCTTTAAAGATTCTTCAAAGTCGTCGATAGGTAGATTCTGAAGAATCTTTAAAGATGAGAACGGAGTAATATTCTCTCTATAGATGATATTAAATCACTTTATAAACGAGATCAAATAGACGATATTAAATCTCTCTATAGACAATGCTAAACTCTCTTTATAGTCTCTTTGTAGACGAGCCTAAAGTCCCTCAACAGACAACAGACTTAAGTCTTATTATAGGCAAGATTAAAGTCTATCTGTAGAATATTCTCTATCGATGAGTTCTATAATAGAAATGACTTCAGTCTAAAGTCGATATTAAATTATGCTTATAGTGAAGACCCTAAGGATTGTAGAATTGAATGTCAAAATAATTTTCCCAATTTTTCTTAGTGATTTTCGCCTTTATTGCATTCACTTTAAAGTCCCCAGATCATATCGTCATTAGTATATTTTATTGGTCTGCTACTAGATTTATAATTTATTTCATTATTTATATGAATTTAATGCAAATTAATAAAAATTTTAAATTTGTCCAGCCGTGCGTATGATTGATATTAATTATGACTATATTTGTTTAAACTTTAATAACTTTAACAAATTTATAGATATTTATAGAAATAACATCTTAAATTAAAGCTAAGATATCATGCCTTAAAATAAGCTCACTAGACATTTCTTTATAGTTCCGAATGTAAGAAATTTGAATCTAGAATTTAAAGAAACATATTTTTATTTAAAATATTAAATAAAATAATAAATATATATAAATCGTATTTCTGTTTTAGAAAAACGAAATTCTAAACATTTATTTCAAAAGATTGTGCGCTAATTCCCTTCTGAAATAAAAAGTATCTTATTTTGGACAGTTATAACAATATTCTTTGATGTTATGAAATGTACATTTATTTCTTTTTAGACAATTTATCATGTTATTTTTAAAATTATTTAAATATTGTCATTTCTTTGTACTTAACACATAATAACTTTATTTAATTAAAGTTATTTCCTACAAAATTGGCCTAAATTTTAGTTTTTAAAATTATTTCACTCCAAAAATATTTTTAATATTAAAAGTCATAACAGAAATTTGAAGATATAAAAAACCTTATTATTTGCCTTAATAAACACATTGACAGCAACGTCACAATCCTTAACTTATCATCAGTGTGCCAGTGTGTTTAAATAAAGGAAGAGACATTTATGACAGAAGCGAAAAAAAAATAATAATAAATAAAATTAAATGTCTATATATTTTCACATACACATACATAAATAAATTTGAAGGCTGTTTCCTTCCGATTTTAAACTCTAAGGTAGAGTGGAATAAATCAAGATAGGAAGACGATCAGGAGGGGGGAGTAGGACATCTAAAATGAAAACACGTATGAGAAATGTGTTTTTAAATAAATAATTCCTTAATAATGAGCATTTTTCAGTTTCTTTTTTCTCTCTGTCTAAATTATGGAGTTATTCATTTAATGCCCCCCAACCACCCAATTTTACATTGAAAAAAGAAATAAACTTTCAAAAAAAAAAAAAAAAAAAAAAATACATAAAACATCATTATCAATGTGAATGTAAAGAAGGAAGAAAAAGAAGAAGACGTAGAAATAAAATGTCGTTTTCGTTGTCATAATTTTTACAGTCCTTGCCATTGTTGTAATGGCTGGTGGCTGAATGGTTGGCTGACAGTCGTCATAATTGTCAACACACGGCCATTCGTCATCTTCTAAAATATTGTCAGAAATCCACAGTGTAGTCAAGTCACACAATTCTCTACTAACACTTACACACACACACACAAACATACACTCACACCTTGTTAGTTATAAGTGATGATGAGTCCTTTATTTCTGTTCTGTTTTATTATTATTGTCGTTTGGCTAGTCCTTGATGTTTTTTGTTGTTGTTGTAATTTTTGCGTTTCATATTTGAAACGAGTTAAGTTTAAAAAACATATAAATAAAATGTTGAAATCGTCTGAATGAACGAATGAATAAATGTTGAGTTGAGTTGTTGAGTTCATTTCATTTTAGTTCAATTTTCTCATGGTGTTGTTGACTTCGCATGTTGTCATCGCGTATCATTTTACAGACACGTCATTTCGAAAATATTTCAGTATTTTTTTTTCTATAACTCTACATTAAGTTCCATATTTTTTTTAGTATTCTTTTGAAAATTTATGGCAATTTGCAAAAAACGTGAGGTAAAACTGTTTTTAGTAAACGAATTTCTTGGTCAGATATGAAGATTGTCATAGGACAGGAATTTGAAAGAGTGAAATTAACGTCCCATTAAAATAAATGTAAACTAAATCTTTCTAAAGAAGAAATTAAGCCTGTCTAATGAGAAGGCAAAGGTCTTCTTATAAACAAGACTAAAGTTTCTCCACAGGCGAGATCAAAATCTCTCTACATGCGAGACTAAAGTCTCTCTGTAGATGAGACTAAAGTTTCTCTATAGACGAAACTAAAGTCTCTCTATAGACGGGACAGAAGCCTCTCTATAGACGAGACAGAAGCCTCTCTATAGACGAGACAGAAGCCTCTCTATAGACGAGACTAAAGTCTCTCTATAGACGAGACAAAAGCCTCTCTATAGACGAGACTAAAGTCTCTCTCTACAGACGAGACTAATGTCTCTCTCCCTAGAAGAGACTAAAGTCTCTCTCTACAGACGAGACTAATGTCTCTCTCCCTAGACGAGACTAAAGTCTCCTCCCATAGACGAGACAAAAGTCTTTCTCCATAGACGAGACAAAAGTCTCTCTCCATAGACGAGACTAAAGTCTCTCTCCATAGACGAGACTAAAGTCTCTCTCCATAGACGAGACTAAAGACTCTCTCCATAGACGAGACTAAAGTCTCTCTCCATAGACGAGACTAAAGTCTCTCTCCATAGACGAGACTAAAGTCTCTCCCCATAGACGAGACTAAAGTCTCTCTGCATAGACGAGACTAAAGTCTCTCTGCATAGACGAGACTAAAATCTCTCTGCATAGACGAGCATAAAGTCTCTCTCCAAAGACGAGACTAAAGTCTCTCTATAGACGAGACTAAAGTCTCTCTCCATAGACGAGCATAAAGTCTCTCTCCATAGACGAGACTAAAGATTCTCTCTATAGACGAGACTAAAGTCTCTCTACATAGACGAGACTAAAGTCTCTCTACATAGACGAGACTAAAGTCTCTTTACGTAGACGAGACTAAAGTCTCTCTCCTCTTCCTTCAAAGGAGACTAAAGTCTCTCTCTAGTCTGTCTATATATGACTTCAGTCAAGACTATAGTCTATTTATAGACGAGACTGTAATTTATATTTCTTAGACCATCTTCAGTTGAAACTGTAGTTTATTTTTATTCGAGACTGTAGCCTTTCTATAGTTAGTTCTACAGTCTACAAATTTCTCTTAAAAATTAACCTGTAAAATACCTAAATGAAAAATCTCTATTGTCACATTTTACCACTCCATAATTCATGCCCTTTTCTTCTTTTAACAAAAATTAAAAAGTAAAAAAAACCTTTTATTCCAGGATAAGAGCACTAAACTTGTCTACATTTATGTGTAATTGTGGGTGTGTGCGTGTTTCTAGTTTCTGTGGTTTTCCTTTGGAAAATGTGGTAATTTGTATGTGAAGTAAAATTTTTATTTGAAGTGTGTGATACTTGTCACAATGACACAAAAATTTAAGTTGGACAACATTTTTAGTTCAACTAAACATTTTTTGGTATTTTCAGTCATCAAACTTTTTGCTCTTTTTCCCCGCCAGTTTCTTTTATATATATTTTTTTTTGTAATTTAGTTTTGGCACCGTAACAAACGTAACACTTTAAAAAGTTTGTTTTCCTTTTTTATCAAAAAGTTCTATTTTATTTTTAAGGAGGAGAAAGAGCTTTAAAATAAAGTTTGTAATCTATAAAATTCTATTTTTTCTTTTTAACTCGAACTAAAAATATCAACGGATTTATTTGTGAAGTTTTTATTTTGTTAAAAAATTTTGAAAAAAAAAAAAAATAGAAATCAAGTTTATGGGTTGATTCTCGTTTTACAATAGTTAGAAAGGACATAAGGATGCCAGCAAGTATTTTAGTGATTGTAAATAGTGGAGGCTGAAAATGCAAGTGACTACAATGAAAAGGCGTTCGTTATTTTTTAGCCAAAAAAAAGAAGAGAATTAGAAGCAAAAATAGCACCCATAGAGACATATGAAGGCAACCATAACATATATTCACATATAAATTCACCGGTACTTCAGCAATAGTTCGCTTTTAAGAAGGTGGAACAAAATATAAGCAATCAGTGGTACAAGAAAGTGGAGAGAAAGTGTTAGGAAGATAAACAGAGGGATAAAAATCTTAACACTTGTTTTTTAATCCAAAATACAGTCCAGTTAAGTCCACATTAAAGAGTGGTTTTAGCTGATACTTTTGTCCTTTGGGACCATAGTTTTTCTATAGATGATAGAAGTCTATTTATAGTTAAGACTCAGAGCCAGTCTACAGTCCTTCTATAGGTAAGACAGTAGTACATTTATAGTTCAAACTAGAGTCCGTATATAATAAAGACTAGAGTCGAGAGAGAGAGAGAGTAGAGACTAGAGACCATAATCAGTCAAAAAAGAGGAGACAATAGTGCGTTTAAAAATCAAATTCTAGTCCATCTATTATTGCGACGAGGGTTCATTTGAAGTTAAAATTATAATTTAGAAATAGTTGAGACAATAGACTATCTAAATGGAACCTCTAGACCGGTTATAGTAAAGATTAAAGTTCATCCTTAATTGAGACTATAGTCTGTCTATTATTGTTGATACAAAAATGCATTTATAGTTAAAATTGTAGTGCATCGATAGATAAGATAGACGCCACTGCAGTTTATCTGTAGTTGAGATTATGTCCATCTATAGCTGTGGCTGTAATTCTTCGATAGTTAAGATTATAATCCATCCATTATTGAGACACTATTTATAATTAGGACTGTACGCCGTATAAAGTTGTTATTAAAGTCCGTCTATACTTGAGGCTATAGCCCGCTATAATTGAGACTATATTCGGTTTATTGTTGAGACAATAGTGAGTTTTTAGTTGTCTATATTTGAGACAACTGAAGATAGTTTAATTAAAAGTTCGTCTATAGTTAAGACTAATCCATCTGTTAGACAGAATTTATAAAAAGACAGACTTTACCTGATACTATAGTCCGTCTACATTAAGATTATAGTCCACCTCTATGTGTGACAATAGTTTATTTATAGTTAAGATTATAGTTTATCTTTATTGAGGCTTGAATCAATTTATAGTTGGGACTTGGACCAACTATAGTTGAGTTTTTAGGTGATATATTGTCGAACTATAGTCTATTTATTATTGAGACTTTAATCCGTCTATAATTTAGATTTAATTTAATCTTTAGTTAGACTATTTTCCATCGATAGTTTAGATTATAGTTCGTATATACTTGAGGCTATAGCCTGTCTATATTTTATACTACAGACTGTTACTACTTGAGATTATATTCTTCCATATAAAAGAGTCTATCAGTTTAAGAGAATATATATTTTTATAATCAAAATTATTTCAAACTTTTCTATAATCAGGACTATAGTCTCCTGTTGTGGAGACTATAGTCCTGGAACTACAATCTCTCTTAAATATTATAAAATGTCTAAGACCTCGTTAATATCATTATATAATCTCGAAATAATCTATTAATAGTTTCGAATAGAATTTCTTCTATATTCCCCAATTAAAAAAATTGTTTGTCCTTCAGTAGCCCACTGTAATTCGTTCAAAGTTCAAAAAATTTACACTTTATTAAAGTAGAGTAAAAAAAGTTTTTCTTCCAACCTTAACGATGTAAGATTTAAAAGCAGCCACTAACAAATTTCGACTACTCCTGCTCGGAACACACACCTACATTGACATGTTCTTCAAATGACTTAAAGTGACAAACATTTATCGATTGTCAATAATTATTGATTCTCGACAACGATAAAACTGGCCAGGTTGCAACAGCGACAGCAACAACAACAGACATCAAAATGAAAACTTTCGGTAAAAGCAGGAAAAATAGATGTGAAAATAAAAAAAACAAAAACAAAAATAAAAAATTCCCCAACTTGTGTAAGTAATTTCAATAAAAGTTTTTAGAACTGAGTTAGCAAAAAGTTCTTTTCTTCTTCTTTCTAGTCATTTTATATTTTATTTATATTTCATCCCCATAAACAGTTTACATGAATGGCCAAACAAAATTTCAAGAAACCAAGAAGGGGGGTGAACTACAAAAGTATTTGTACCAGGAAGCAAAGAAAAGACTCCCATGAACACATGAATGATCGATATTATTGATCTGGTTTATATTAAATTTGTCGCAAAAAGTGTTTAATTTAAGTATTGTGCGCTCAAGCGTCATTCAAACAATTTTGTTAGTTTTCTACTTCTTCATCTTCTTCTTTTCAATTTTCATATTTTTGGAAAAATTTCGGCAAGCATATTTTATATTTTTCTTAATATTTTTTATTGAATTCAGGGGCAAAAGATGGTAAAAGGATGTTGTAAATCAAATATTTAGAAAGTAAAATTAAAGAGACTTAAGAGATTTTATATAGCAAATTAGTAGGAGTTTTGAAAACTGAAACAGATAAAATAAAGTTTTGAAATTTTTAAAACTCAATTTTTTCACTTAAAAATGAAATTTTTTAACTAAAAATGCAATTTTTTCACTAAAAATGCAATTTTTTAAATTTTCACTAAAATGCAATTTTTTACTAAAAATGCAATTTTTCACTAAAAATGCAATTTTTCACTAAAAATGCAATTTTTTTACTAAAAATGCAATTTTTCACTAAAAATGCAATTTTTTTACTAAAAATGCAATTTTTCACTAAAATGCAATTTTTCACTAAAAATGCAATTTTTCACTAAAAATGCAATTTTTCACTAAAATGCAATTTTTCACTAAAAATTCAATTTTCTCACTAAAAATTCAATTTTCATTAAAAATTCAATTTTTCACTAAAAATTCAATTTTTCACTAAAATTCAATTTTTCACTAAAAAATTCAATTTTTCACTAAAAAATTCAATTTTTCACTAAAATTCAATTTTTCACTAAAAATTCAATTTTTCACTAAAAATTCAATTTTTCACTAAAAATTCAATTTTCACTAAAATTCAATTTCACTAAAATCAATTTTTCACTAAAAATTCAATTTTTCACTAAAAATTTCAATTTTTCACAAAAATTCAATTTTTCACTAAAAAATTCAATTTTTCACTTTTTCACTAAAAATTCAATTTTTCACTAAAATTCAATTTTCACTAAAAATTCAATTTTTCACTAAAAATTCAATTTTTCACTAAAAATTCAATTTTTCACTAAAAATTCAATTTTTCACTAAAAATTCAATTTTTCACTAAAAATTCAATTTTTCACTAAAAAATTCAATTTTTCACTAAAAATTCAATTTTTCACTAAAAATTCAATTTTTCACTAAAATTCAATTTTCACTAAAAATTCAATTTTTCACTAAAAATTCAATTTTTCACAAAAATTCAATTTTTCACAAAAAATTCAATTTTTCACTAAAAATTCAATTTTTCACCAAAAAATTCAATTTTTCACTAAAAATTTAATTTTTCACAAAAAATTCAATTTTTCACTAAAAATTCAATTTTCACTAAAAATTCAATTTTTCACTAAAAATTCAATTTTTCACTAAAAAATCAATTTTTCACTAAAAATTCAATTTTTCACTAAAAAATTCAATTTTTCACAAAAAATTCAATTTTTCACTAAAAATTCAATTTTTCACTAAAAATTCAATTTTTCACTAAAAATTCAATTTTTCACTAAAAATTCAATTTTTCACTAAAATTCAATTTTTCACTAAAAATTCAATTTTTCACTAAAAATTCAATTTTTCACTAAAAATTCAATTTTTCACTAAAAATTCAATTTTTCACTAAAAATTCAATTTTCACTACAAATTCAATTTTTCACTAAAAATTCAATTTTTCACTAAAAAATTAAATTTTCACTAAAAATTCAATTTTTCACTAAAAAATTCAATTTTTCACTAAAAATTCAATTTTTCACTAAAAATTCAATTTTTCATCAAAAATTCAATTTTTCACTAAAAATTCAATTTTTCACTAAAAATTCATTTTTTCACTAAAAATTCAATTTTCATCAAAAATTCAATTTTTCACTAAAAATGTTTACTACAGTAAACTGTCCTTAAACACAAGTTAAAATCGATATAAAAAACCGTTTAAAGTTACCATATTGTAAAATTTTCTTGTTTCCAAGTTCTGTTTCTAATTCAATTCTTAGTTCAGTTTCCGTTCTTAAGTAGGAACTGAAACTAAACTAAGTCCCAGTTCAATTCCCAGTTCAGTTTCAAATTTAGTTTCTAATTCAATTTAAAGTTTAGTTTCCAGTTCAGTTTTTAATTCCGTTTGTAGTACAAGTTTTTTCTCCAAATTGAAGCTGGTCCGAAGAAATAGAAGACTGTTCCATAATCTATAAAATATAGATAAAGTGATAATATCATTGTGAAGTTGGAAATCCTAAAACTCTAATAATTAAAGCGATTTTTTAAAACATTAACAATCCAAATCCGAGTTTAATTATGGTACTACTTGTAAATCTCTTTTAATCCCAATTTGTATTTTCCACTGTACCTTCCTAAGAGTTTTTTTTTAATTTCCTATACATTTTCCAAACGGTAGATTTTTCATTAAATTTTATATGAATTTCATTTTGTTCAGTGATTTTCTTTAGAGGGGCTTAATTCGTTACAAATGAGAGTTTAAAGTTAAGATGTCATATCATATATGATGTTTGTAAACATGTTTTTTTAATACATTTTTATTAGATCCTTTAACAAACACAAGCAAACCTTAAATTCTGGGTATGTGTGAGTGATAAGATGTCGTTTTTTCCATTTTTGATAAATGAAACAAGTAAAAAAGTTATAGTCGGTTAAGCCCGACTATGTAATACCCTACACCACATTGTTGCTTGAAAATGACTTTTACGAAAACTTTATTAACGGCCCTCGCACAATTTTCTTTTCTTATTTATGTTTAATTGTGTGCAATAGATTATTATGATATTAACATTTATGTGAAATTTATGCGTTTTAAAATTATGTGTTTCTGAAGAGTTATATGGAAATTAGAAAAAATTATGGACCGACCATCGTATAATATCACACAAAGGTTTTGACTTTTAGTTATCCCAATTTGACTTAATATTTTTAATATACCCACGTCTATGTGCGATTATAAGTTTGAAATCGATATTTGGAAGGGTGTTTGCATGGGACCTTTGAGATATAATTTAACGATCTCATATAACTGGGCACATTGTTTAAGAATATAGTAAGACTTATTTTTCCAAAATTCAGTTAAAATCGTTTTATATTTTTAAATTTTTGGGCTAAAAACCCCATTACGTAGGGGACAATTTCAATAAGGATCTTTACATGGACAGCCAGCCGGACAGACGGACGGACATAATTAAATCGACCCTGAAAGTGATTCTGATAAGAAAAATATACCTTAAAGTGGTGGTTGGACTGTTTTTTCTGTACGTTACAAATATCTACACATAACGCATAATACCGCCAGCATAGCTGTACGGTGGTGTAGAGTATAAAAAGATACTTGTTACCCACGTGTGTGTGTGTTCCTTTTTTATTATTGCATTTAATATTTTGCTAAAGTTTTTTTTTAATAAAAAATATGTTCTTTTTTGCAATTTGTTGAGCTAAAAATCTTCTTAGAGGAAAAAGTAAGAAAATAAATTTTGTTATTTGACTTAATAGAGACCCAAAAGGACACAGTGGTTGTATAGACTTTTTAAAGATGAAACTTAAAAAATAAATTAAAAAATTTAAATATTTAAAAATCTTACTGACAGACTTTGTCAGACCCTTTATATTCATAAGATTCGTTTCTTCTTCTTTTTTAGCTTCTTTTTCATTTCCTGCTTTAGAGTTCACTTACCTGTAAAGAAAAGAAGAAATTTATTTTTTATTATTAAACAATTTTGCCACTGTATTTTTAGTTATATTTTATTTAAAGATTCTAAAATAAAAAAAAGACGAAAAAAAATGAAAATCTCCCGGTTGTCTGTAAGTATTTTTCATATATTCAGCCAGTCAGTCAGCCATTCATATTTGAAGAGCAACACAAAGAGTATTTTCAACTTACAGTTGCAACCGGAAATGAAGATTTTTTTCTCCTGTAATGTCTCTGCGAGTGTATGTGTATAAAAGTACGGTACACAAAGGAAACATAACAAATGAAATGGGGTTTTTTGCTATAAAGCTAAATTTTGCAAAAAATTCCTAAAAAACGACTTAAATTGAAATCAATATAAAAATGTTTCAAAGGGACAGTATTTTTTTCTTCGAGCACAAATAAAAAACCTCTTTTGCTCTAATGTTGGCAAAAAGAGTCTAATAAGATCTATATTTAAAGTTGTTTTAATTCCATTGTTGACAAAATAAAAAATATGCTGATTTCAATATTATAGAATTCAATATAATTTTAAGTATTGGAATAAAATCATATAATCATGAATCGATAAGTATTCCTAATTTCATAAACGTGTCCCTCATTAAACGGCATTCATCATACCAAAAAAAAGAAAAAGAAGAATTTTCTCTTTCATATAAAAAATTAATGCCGATTTCAAAACAAGTAAGAAGTTATACTCGGTCAAGACCTACTATTTAATACCCTACACCACATTGTTGGTTATATATACTTAAGCACAAACTCATTATACCCCAATCACCTATGGTGGTGTAGGGTATAAAAATATATTTGAAAATAGCAACTTTGAAAAAACTCTTTCAAATGACATTAAATCTGTAGCAAAAAAACATAAATTTAAAAATTTGAAAATTATTGCCAAAATTTAGTTAGAATTTGTTTTATCCTACTTTTTAAACTTATATCTATACATATATCAATATGTAGGTTACAGATATATAACAAGAATAAATGTATGAATAATAAAATATCATGATAAAAGTTGTAACTAATATTTTTGTTAGATTATACACCCAAAGAAATTTGCCCATAAATTGTTATTTCTGAAATTTATCAATTAAAGTTAAACTTTAAATCAAGTTCCTAATTAATAACTGATTCAGTTTCTAATTCTGTAAGTTCGGTTTCTAGTTTAGTTCCTAACACAGTTCTAAACTCAAGAACGACAGCTGCTATTAATTAGTTTCTTTATTGATTTTCCAGTTTATAATTCAGGTAAGACTTAAGTTTTCGACTCAGTTTAAAAAAAAGTACTTTAATTTTTTGTTCAGTCCCCAGTGTTCCAAATACAACAGTTCACTTTCTCACTAAGCTCTTAAATGAGATCTAATTTAGGTTCTTAAGAAAATTTCTCATTCAGTTAGAAGTGTTTCTATTCCAGCTTCAAGTTCACTTTTCGATTCAGATCCAAGTGCAGTTTCTAATAGATTTCATATTTAAGTTCCAAGTTCAGTTTCTAATTAAGTTCCTATTCAATTTCCAAAGTTAGCATCCTATTCCTTTCATTTTCAAATTAAGTCTCTAGTTTAGACTTCATTTCAGTTCTAATTCTGCTACTTGCTTAGTTTTTAGTTAAGTTCCCAGTTCAAATTCAGATTCTATGAAATTTTTAGTTTCTTTAATTTTAATTCTAATTAAGTTTATATTTCAGTTCGTATATTATTTCAAGATTCAGTGATTAAAACTGCTCAACTTCAGTTCACAGTTCTTTGGCAAGATAATTTTCCGGCGCAGTTCTTTTCTTAAGTTTCTAACTTTGTTGTTAATCCAGTTCTAGTTCTTATTCCAACCCAGTTTCGTTTGCAGTTTATTTTCAAAATTTCTAGTTCAGTTCCTAATTCAATTCCTGCAGCTATAACTAATAGAGTTCATAGCTCATTTTTAACACAAGTTTATAGCACGGATTCCATTTGAGTTTCTTAAGCAGTTCTCAGTAAACTTTTAATGTCAGACATGTTCTTTATATAATGCACTTTGAAGGGAAATTCCCAGTTTTTTCCTGTATAAATTTCTAGTGCAGTTGTTATTTCAGCTAAACTCATGCCATCTTTCTAGGTCATTTTTCCTCGAGATGTTCTTAGTTCATTTTCTGGGCAACTTTCTAATTTAGTTTCTAATCCAGTTTATTCTTCAGTTTCTACAGCTGTTCTACGTTCCATTTCATAGTTAGTCCACAGTTCAGCTTTCAGGTTTTATTTCTAGTTTCGTTTAGTTTAGTTTTCAGAAATTTCGTTATTTTCGAAGTAAAGTTTATAGCTTGATTTTGTATTCAATATTATTTTTTAATTATGCTTTTAATTCAGTTATTATAACTTTTTCAAATTCATTTCTTAAAGTTATAGTTCATTACCTATTTCAGTGGATATGACAGTTCTTAGCTCAGTATTTAATTCAATTAAAAGTGAACAGTTTAACTATCAGCATGGCTTCCGAATCAGTTCTTTGGGTTCTTTATATTTGATTTTGTAAACAAATTCCAATATAATTTTTAGATAATTTTCTAGTCCAGTTGCTCTACAAGCTTTTACTTCGATTCTACTTCTATTCTAGTTTTGATTTAGATCTGCTCAAGTTATGTAGTAGTTTCAGTTGAGTTTCAGATCAGTTCTAATTCTAATTTAGTTCAAGTTAAGTTTTATGTTAGTTTTAGTTCCGTTTTTGTTCTAGTTCAGTTTTAGTTTAGTTTTACTTCAGTTCAAGTTCAGTTATAGTTAAGTTCTAGTTCAGTTTTAGTTCAGCTATTTTCTAGTTTAGTCCTGTTCTAGTTCAGTTCTTGTTCAGTTCCAGTTCAGTTCTAGTTCAGTTCTAGTTCAGTTCTTTTCTAGTTTAGTTCTTTTCTAGTTCACTTCTAGTTCCGTTTTAGTTTAGTGCTAATCCAGTTCCAGTTCAGTTCTAGTTCAATTTCGTTTCAAATCTAGTTCAGTTCAAGTTTTAATAAAGTTCTAGTTCAATGCTAGTCCTGTTCTAGTTCAGTTCTACTTCAGTTCAAGTTCAGTTCAAGTTCAGTTCAAGTTCAGTTCTTTTCTAGTTTAGTCCTGTTGTAGTTCAGTTCTTTTCTAGTTTAGTTCTGTTCTAGTTCACTTCTAGTTCCGTTTTAGTTTAGTGCTAATTCAGTTCCAGTTCAGTTCTAGTTCAATTTCGTTTCAAATCTAGTTCAGTTCAAGTTTTAATAAAGTTCTAGTTCAATGTTAGTTCTGTTCCAGTTCAGTTCTAGTTCAGTTTAAGTTCAGTTCTAGTTCAGTTTTAGTTCAGTTCTAGTTCAGTTCTAATTCAGTTCTAGTTCAGTTCTAGTTCAGTTTTAGTTCAGTTCTGGTTCAGTTCTTTTCTAGTTTAGTCCTGTTCTATTTCAGTTCTACTTCAGTTCAAGTTCAGTTCAAGTTCAGTTCTAGTTTAGTTCAAGTTCAGTTCAAGTTTAGTTCAAGTTCAGCTCAAGTTTCGGTCTAGTTCAGTTCGAATTCAGTTGTAGTTCAGTTCTTATTCAAAGTTTACTGCACTTTCTCTGAGTGTACTCAACCATTACAAAAAATCCTAGTTTTGTTGGCGACATTCTAAATAGAACAAGCAGCCATAAATGTGGCGACAACGTATCCTGGTTTATTTTATTTTATTATTTTTTTTTTTTTTTGCAAATTTGCCACAAAAAAATATTAATTGCGTATTTTATTTATTCTCATATATAAATATAGTATTTTATTTTAATTCGATTCGATAGAAAATAAAAACGAAACTGTAACGATTAAATCCATGTTAGTTGTTTGTATTTATTTAAAAATATATTTTATTTCGATTTTATTTTATGGCAAAATAAAGATATTTAGGTTAACATATGCAATTGGATCTTTTATTCTCTACAAAACTAAATACGAATTTATAAATAAACAAAATGCAATTTTAAATAAAATATAAATATCATAAAAAAGAATTTACATTTTTTGTTTTTGTAAGCCAAAGGTCATTTTAGGTTTTCTGTGTTGACAGAGAAAAAAAGAGGGATTAAAGAAAAATTTAATTTAAATTTATAAAGAATTTTTATTAAATTTTTCAAAGAATTTTAAAGGAATTTAAGTCTGGAGTTTATAAATTAGATTTTTAAGGAGGGAGATCGAAAAATTCCTAACGCACATTTTTCATTAAAACTCTTAATCAAATTATTTTATTCAGTTCACGCTGAAAAAACAATGTAAAATTTTTTGAAATATCTAAAATTCAAAATTTTTTCAATTTTAATTTTGTTTCATAACAAGACACATTAAATTCAACATTGTTTTATGATAAATTTTCCAAGGTTGAATCAGTTTAATACCATATCGATTTGGTATTTAGATTTAGATTTGATGTCGAAATAATAAATTAAATTTTCATGTTATATAATCTCAGTCTGAAATTATTCCTTAATTAAAATAAAATTTTGGTAGAATTATGATATAGAATAATTCTTTCTATTGAAAATCTAAAATAACTTAAATTGGCTTTGTATGGGGAGTACCTCTCCCCTGATCCTATACATCTTACATTTTATTCAGTTAAACAGCTCCTTGTGTTTTTATGTTCAATAAATAATTTATGATGTTTCTGAAGCCAAAAACTAGAAAACATTTTCAAAAAAACTCCCAAAACTTCCGGCAGTAAAACTGCCCCTTTAGCTCAAATTTAAAAACAAACAATGCTGAAAAAAGTTCTTGAGAGTACTGCTGTTAGTAGTTAGAGGCATAAAACAGAGCACGTCAATTGAAGTCAAGTTTTATTAAAAACAAAATATTCTTGCTGCATAATGGATGACGAAACGGATTTTCTGGCAACTTCCTGGTCAAAAATTTTATGTTACTGATGCTCGAGAAAATTGAGTCCTAAATTTTTCAGTCAAAATTTTCCAAAGAATTTTCGTATAACAAGGGGTAAAATAAGTAAAATATTTGTTACAACGGGATCTATAAAAACCGAAATTTACATCAAAGAATGTTTACAAAAAAGGCCACTTCATTTATAACAAATCACTTATTTTTGACTTGTCGCTCTGTCACTATGGTAAACACAACCCTTGAGTGGTAACAATGATCCGTACCAAAAGAGGCAAATCATCCGAACTGCAAAAGAACTAAGGGCAGTGGAGAGATATTGGGTTCTTGTTAGAACATAATTTAGAAAGCACAAAAATGGTGTCGAATAGTGTGATAGATTTGAAACATAGACGGACTACGTGTTCGAGCAAGGTGACAGAAATTTCTATAAAATGTTAGTGAATGGGTTTGCGAAAAAGGTTTCCAAATTTCTTCACTAGTGATTTAAACTATAAATTTTTAAAAGTTCAGTGGTTTCGTTCTTACGTAAGGAATTTTTCAATTTCACTCCTTAACTTGAAAAAAGACAAATGGATTTAGAATTTTTATAAAGAATTTTCTTAATAAAGAAAATATATTTACCGTCCTTTCTACTGGAAATTTCATTTAATTTTTAATATAAACATTAGATTTAAGACGCGCTTAAAATTTACACCAATGTGGACCACATAATCTATAGAGAATCATTTTTAATGTCTTCGGCCATTTATTATGAAGGAGAATTTGTAATTCAAAGTTTTTTATACCCTACACCACCATAGGTGATTGGGGTATTAGGCGATGTTTGAATCATACAGAAAAAAATGGCGTTACAACCACCTTTAAGTATACCTTTCAACTTAGAATAACTTTCTGACTGGCTGACTGTCCATATAAACATTTTGAATATTCAGAAGGTTGCAAATTTTGAGATATCTTGATGAAATTTTGTACATACATGTTCGGTCCAATATTTTAGGACAAATGTCCTCCTGACGCTCATAAAAGTCCTATAATAAAACTATTTTATTGAAATTTGACAGAAAATAGCCTTATGATATTCTAAACCGGTGTGCTAGATTGCTTCAATGCTTCTCGTAGGTCCCATAAAATCTTCCTTCCAAATATCAATTGGAAAAGCATATAAGTCACATGTACGTTGGAATTGGAAATCGATGTAAAAAATTAAACGAGGGTCATTGTGGCACCTCACAAAAAACCCTAACAAACGTATAAATTTCACCTAAATTTTAGTTTCACAATAAGGTACCGCACACTTAAGAATAAATCATATCGTAAATTATACGATGATCGTTCATAAATTGTTCATTACTACCATTTATAGCCAACATTGTGGTGTAGGGTATTACATAGCAAGACTTGACCGACTATAAAATTCTAACTTGTTTGCGATTGTTGTTTTTTCCTTTGACTACAAAATATATATTTTTTCTATGAAATCGATGGCAGCGTAAAATTTCCCAGTAACAAATAACTGAAATTCATTCATGAATAGTAAATGAGGAAACTGAGAGCAAAAAAAAAAAAAAGAGAATAATAAAATAAAGAAAGTTGAAATGATATCGAATAAAAGTGAAATAAAGTTATTAACATTAATATTTTAAGTCCTCTACTAACAATAAAAATAAACCACACAAAAGCCAAAAGTCCGTCTGACCGTCCGCCCATCCGTCTGTCTATCTTAAGTTTTTCCTTTTATTTAGAAGGTTACAGAAGACATAATTTCCCTATTGTCTTTTGATTCTATAATCTATATAAGTATATCGTTAGAAATGTTTGTGTTTGTTGTATTTTGTAAATATTATTTTCATATTTACTTTGTATTTCTTTTGTGTGCCACAAGTGGGTTTGGACTTCAAACATATGTCTTGTGTTAAGTAGCTTAAAATATGCCCACTTTAACTATTTTTCAATTAGAAATCAATAGCCCTATTGGAACATCTGTAAACAGACATATACACACATACACACACAAACATACCAGAGTTTCATTTATAATCACTTGTTTATGGGAAGCTTATATTTTGGTATCTATTTGGTTTCTTTATTTTATTAGGGGTCACCTTAATAGTAGTCATGCTTAAAAGTGGAGGCACATCTCATTGTAAAGCAAAAACAGCTTTAAATAAATAAATAAATAAGCTGCAGCACGTGGGAGTCTTTAAATAAACTGTAACTCAGTTGTGATATCATCCTCCCTAATGTTTGCAAAATTGAGGAAAAAATATTTCTTATCTTCATATAGTTGAGGTTAATGGTCAAACATTTAAAATACTATTTTAGCACACACACACACATCACCACATACACACTCCACATTAACTAAACTATACCAAAGCCAACGATCAACTAACTATTCAATCTCATTTAAAATGACCTAAACGAAGATTAAACTTTTATTATATATTGTTGTTGTTGGTATTATTCTAATTATGAATGACGAACATCAAGACCTTACAACAACAACAGCTAAGAGTAACCATTAGGAAACACAAAGAATACAGGAGTTACTGATAGAGAGATGCAAGTAAGATATTAGGTGATAAATATATTCATGATTAGATAAAGTCCCGTTTCCGTTGGTTTACATTCTATTTCAGTTTGTGCTTAAGTTCCCAAGCTCAGTTTCAGTTTAGTCCATTCCTAATTTAGTTCTTTATCTTGTTCAGTTCTATTTCGGTTCTAGTTTAGTCCAGTCCAGTTTAATTCTGTTTTCAGTTCAGTTCATAGTTCAGTCCTGTCCAGTTCCTATTATCAGTTTCTAGCTTAGTTCCAGTTCAGTTTTTAATTCTGTTTTCAGTTCAGTTCATAGTTCAGTTCCTGGTTCCAGTTCCTATTTCGTTTCTAGTTGAGTTCTTGGTCCAGTTCCTATTTCAGTTTCTAGATTAGTTTCCCAAATCAGTTTTTAATTCAG
Source organism: Cochliomyia hominivorax (assembly GCA_004302925.2). Classification (NCBI taxonomy): domain Eukaryota; kingdom Metazoa; phylum Arthropoda; class Insecta; order Diptera; family Calliphoridae; genus Cochliomyia; species Cochliomyia hominivorax. Next base: position 460 of record PYHX02000032.1, on the reverse strand, counting down.
TCTTTAATTCAGTTTTTGGTTCAGTTTTTAGTTCAGTTTCCTAGTTCAGTTCTTGGTTTCAATTCTAGTTTAGTTACTAGTTCAGTAGCTAGTTTCAGTCCTATATCAGTTCTTGGTTCAGTTCCTAGTTTCAGTTTCCTATTACAGTTTCTAGTTCAGTTCTTAGTTTAGTTCCTGTTTCAGTTTTAGTTAGTTATCAATCTGGTTTTTTAATTCAGTTTTTAATTCAGATCATTATTTCAGTTTTTAGTTCAGTTCCTATTTCAGTTTCTAGTTCAGTTCCCAGTTGAGTTTTTAATTCTGCTTTTAATTCATTCTCTAGTTCAGTTTTTGATTCAGTTCTATTCAGTCTTGGTTTAAGTTCCCATTTCAGTTCTCTAAATTCAGTTCCTAGTTTAGTTTCTGTTTTAGTTCTCATTCAGTTTCTATTTCAGTTCCAACGTTCCTTTCTATTTCAGTT
>PYHX02000031.1:0-37172 GCA_004302925.2 Cochliomyia hominivorax | reverse complement strand
AATAGAAAGAAAATTTTAAAAAATAGGAAATTTGCATTAAGAGAACTAAAATATAATCGAGAAAAGACTATAATCTGGCTACCACAGTCAATGTTATTATAAAGATAATTGCCAAGAACAAAAATTATAGACAAAACTATAAGTAGTTGTTTTTATATAAACTATGAAATAGTCTATAGAATATACTATAAAATAGTCTATCATATAGACTATGGAGCAGTTTATGGAATAGACTATCGAAATCAATCTATTAAACAGTCTATACAATGTATATCACTTTCCAATAGTCTTACCAATAGTCTATTTAATATAAAATAAACTAGGAAATAGTCTATAAAATTTACTATAAATTAAACTTCAGAATAGACTATCGAATAGTCTATAGAATAAACTATCAAATATTCTATAGAATAGACTATCGAATAATAAATAGAATAGAATAACGAATAGATTATAGACCAGATTATGAAATAGTATATACAATAGACTATGGTAGTCTTTAATTAGACTAGGGAATAGTCTATTTGATAGTCTATAATATGGAGCATGAAATAATATGGACTAGGAATATTTAATAATATAGACTAGAAAATAATCTATCATAGAGACTATGAAATATTCTATAGAATTTATTCTATTACTATTTATTATAAAATAGTTATATAAAATAATAGTTATAAAAAATAGTTATATATAAATGGACTATAAAATAGTCTGTTGAATATACTACGGAATGGTCAATAAAATGGATTATAAAATATTCTTAAAATAAGACTATTAAATAGTCTCTAGAATAGGCTTTAATAGCTAAAAAAATTATACTATAATGAATAAACTATGAATAGTCTTAAAAATATATTATGAAATAGTCTATGGAATAGATTATGTTATAAAATAAGAAATACTTTTTGTATGGAGCATGAAATAGTGTATAGAATGGATAATATAAAAATAGAATATGAAATAGTCTATAGAATAGACTCTGAAATAGTATAAAAAATAGACTACAATTAACTTATAAAAAGGCTATTACAAAGACTAGCTCTATAAATTGTTAATTTATGCTATATAATAGGATATAGTTTAGAATTTAGAAAAAGCTACAGTTATAGACTAATTATGATTTAAGCTGTTTATAGTTTATAGTTTAGGATTTATAATATGAAGTATTTTAGACTATTAAATAGCAGATAGTTTAAGTCAGAAATAGTCTATAGCAAGAAGTATTTGTTACACTGTTTCTTAATGTTCAAATAGTTTATAGTTAAGATAAAAATAACTTAGTGTTTAAAGTATAAAATGATCTGTAGTCTTTAAAAAGTCTAGTTTATTAAACCACAATCTTTAAATTAGCCTATAAAATAGTATATATACTATATTATCCAATAGCATAAGACTTTAAAATAGTCTTTAGTTTTATCGTTAAAATAGCTAATTTAACTATTACGTAGTAGTCTTTAATAATATATAGTAATTTAGCTTATTGTTTGGACCATAACGTTTCCTTAGTTTTAGTAATATTCCCTGCTATTTAAGATAAAATTATGTTTCCTGCTGTTAAACAGCCTTAAAATATGCAAAAGATATTTAAATTTATAATTTCTTTTTTAAATGTTTAATAAACATTTACATTTCCCTTTCTGTTGAAAAAAAAACATTTAAATGTGTGTGAAATTAAAGGATTTTTAGAAAATTTTACTGAGAATTACAGTTACTATTTAATTTTTTTGTTCCTTGTTTTATAGCTGAAACGCACACACATACAGAAAACTAGAATAAAGTTAAGGCTTAACACACGAAGAGGAAACTTAATTTCCTTTGAGAATATCCGGTCTTTTTAATATTTTCATTTTTATTTTAATATTTTTAGTCTTTTTCGTAGAAATATTAAAAACAAAAAAGATTTAATCGCTGCTTTTTATATTAAAACAAGTAAGAGTGCTATATTCGGCTATGCCGAATTTTTAATACCCTCCACCACAAATGCGTGTGAAGTAAATACGTTAATTTTCCTTTATACACATATTTACACATACAGTCTCAGAGGTAAATAAGGCATAATTTGCTTCCTTTATATAAGAAATAAGTAATGAGTAAAAATCAGCCATTTTTGGACTATAACTCTTTTTCTACTGAACCGATTTAGGTAATTTTTTCAATGCTAATGAAGTACATAAACTACTACTTCGTAGAATTTTATCCTAATTTTTGTTTTATAGTTGATAATATTACGAAAGTTCTTCGTTTGAATTTAGAGGTGGCTTCATATATCGGTCTTATCTTTTAATATACTGAACAGATTTCGCTGGTTTTAAACAGGACATTTTTCAGGACTATAAAAATATTCAGGTCAAATTTCATTGAGCTCTGTCAACTATTGTGTATGTCAGCGTGCCAACAACAGACAGACAGACAAACGGGCATAGCTAAATTGACTCAGATACTTAGATGATTCATTCTTAGCGTTACATATGGAATAAAAAAGTTAATAGACCCTCTTCACCACTTGTGGTATTAGAAGGTATAAAAAATGAAAAGAAAAGGAAATGAAAATTTGTTGTTTAATATAAAATTTAATCAAAGCAAAGGAAAAGAAGAAAAATTAATATGAAAGAAAATTTGGTAAATTAAGGGAAATAAATTTTAAAGAGATAATAAAGAGAAAATTGTTGTAAGAGAGCAAATAAAAAGGAATTTAAAGAGCAAAATTTACTATAAATATTATGTACAGGAATTATTTCTAGTCAGTTGTATTTAGTTAAACGTTTGCGTTGGTCGTTTTAAGACGTGGAAAACGGAAAAAAGTTTTAGTTAAACGGAAATACGTAAACAAAACTAACGGTAATAATTTGTATATAAAGAAAGAAAGAAAAACTAATTCCTGCTTTTTTATACTAATACTCATACACATATATAAATGCAATTGCTGCTGTTACCGCTACTAACACACTAACTTATGCTACAAATAAAATACCAACAATAAAAAACAAAATAATAATGAGAACAAAAACAACCATAAAAATATAAACAAAACGATTTATGAATGAAAATTTATTTGCCGGAACGTGAAATGAAAAAAAAGTGATAAAATTTTGAAAAAAAGTGTGAATTTTTAAATAAATTTGAATATAAAAAAATTGGAAAAAAAGTGTTTTTGAAAAAAATTAAATCAAATAAAATAATTTTGTGATTTTTAGTAAATAAAAAATGGAATTTATTAATAAGAACAACAACAAAAATAAATGCTTAAAAATGTGTAAATTGTTTAAATAAATCAAGTGCAAAATTAAGAGATTAAATATGAAACTTCTAGATAACAATTTTTTTTCTGAGTTTAATGTATTTTAAAATGACGTTTATTTCGAAAAAGTAAGAGCTGTTGAAAATAAAGCGTGTCACTTGAATGGATTATACCCTCCACCCTGTGCTAATGGAAATTGTTTATTATTGTTAATTTGTTTACAAAAAAGATATATAAGATATCTTCTATATATGTATTTAAAATAGGATGTTTATTTGTATGGACTTCAAAATGGCTAATTTTGAAAAAAAAAATTCTCATAAAAGGATACCAGTATTCCCAAAAACAACATAGGCTATAAAAAAATCCGATAGGACTAGGGGAAAAGGCAACCCCCATACAAAGCAAATATTTGGTCCCCATTATTTTCTCCAAGAACTGTTTACTTAACAAATGTAGGACGAATAAAATCAAGAGGAGAGGTAGCCCCGGTACAAAGCTTATATTGATTAGCGATTTTCTGAAACAATATCGAAGTGATAGTCAATACACACAGAAAAAAAATATGTACAATATTATTTCACCACAAATGGAAAAACGTTCAATTTTAACTAAATGAAAAAATTATTCGATCTTAAATCAACTATGTTAAACGTTGATTTTCTTTCATGTTTTTTTTCTGTATGAAGCAATTACTTCCTCAAGTAGTAGAAACATTTTTTGTTCCCAATTGCATTTTCCAAGAACTGTTTTACTGAACAACATGTAGAATGGATAGAAAAGGGGGTACCTTCCCCATACAAACCATATATTGATTATCTTAAGTACTATCGGTGTGAGAGTTCAAACCAATTACTTTGTCAAATAGTAGAAATAGTCTGGTCCAAGGAATTGTCATGTAACCATGGTTCACATTCATAAAATTTTTCTTTTATTTACGAAACAGTTTTATTGGAAAATTTTAAAATGGATTATCATTCTTTCGAGTTCAAGAACTGAGGAAAATTTTTGTTTAGCAATGCGCACCGGGTAAAGCTTGTATTTCTTATAAAAATTTAAATTTATATATATTTTTTCTTTGTGTATGAATTTTTTCATAAATAATTATAAAAAATTTATTAGTTTGAAATTTCTCGTGGGATGAATTGTCTGTGCTATTTTTCGAACAACAGCTGTTTCAATTTAATATATATTTTATGTAAAGTGAAAGAAAAAAAATAAATAAATTGAAAAAATATATATAAAATAAAATAAAAATTCAATAAAATTTCCAAAAATCACATAAATTGTTAAAATGGGTTTTTCGTAATTCTCAAAGGATATTAAGTTTCTTTTTGCACGTGTTTTTGGAAATTTTCTTCTGCAATTGATATCTCTTTGCTATTTTTAATAAAAGTTCAAAGGAATACAAATTTTAAAATTATAAAAAAAATAATTTTTGTACAATTTTGATTGTTTTTTTACAAAATTGAATCAATATTTCATAAGAAAAAATTCTGTGTTAATAAAGTCACGTCAGTTTCCAATACATCTTTAAATTTAAATTCTTAAAATTTTTATTTCTGCCGTAAATTTAAATTAAAAAGGACATGAATTTTCCTCAAAAATTATATTAGAAAAGGAATCAAAGATTTAAGATTTAAATTTCCAATTTAAAGAAAATATTTTTCGATAGAATTTATAATAATTTTTATTTTCATTAAAATTTCTAAGTTTACACTAATACTATTTTACCCTTCACTACAGTGGTGAAAAGCGTTTATTAACTTTGTCACTCCATACGTAACATCAAATAGAAATCATCCAAGATCTCATTAAGCATTAATATTCGCGCGTGACTTCAAAATCTGACATCAAATTCATGTCTATTTTTATTTTATTTAATTTAATTAATAATTTTAACTTTTCTGAATTTCCAGAAAATTAAAATTTTTAATTCTTTTTTTTATAAAAACACAATTTTTTAATTTAATTTTTTTTCAAGTTTTCAATTTTTAAGTTTTTTAATTTTTTTCAATATTTTCATTTTTTTTTAATTTATTTAAAATTATTAATTTTTTCAAATTCTTCAATTTCATTCAAAATTTTGTTTTCTTTTAAGTTTCAATTTTTTTTTTTCAAAATTTTATTTTATTACAATTTTTAAGTTTTATTCATCTCTGAATTATGGAAAAAATATTTTTTTGAATTTCTTGAAAATATCAAGTTAAATAAAAAATAATAATATTCTTAAAATTTTAAATTTTCGTAAAAAATGAAACTTAAAAATTCTGTTAAAAATTAAAATCTTCATAAAATTTGCATTTCTTTTTAAAATGTTCTCATTTGTGAAAAAACTTTATGTATAATTTTGTTTACTCGCAAATTTTGCTAAAATTAAATTGTTAAAGAAATTTTAATCTTCTAATTATTTTTGTTAAGTTTTTATAGCTTTGAGTAATGTACCGAGGATTGGGTGTTTAAGTCTCACATATGTGTTGGTATTTTGATAATATTCATTCAAATTAAGATAAATGTAAGCGAATACCTATGTACAAAATTTTACGAGGGTCGATCTAGCTCCCATATTATCCCCCCGAAAAAAAAAACAATTTTATGTATAAATTTTACATCAATGTTACAATAACGTACTACACACTTACACAGAAATCAGAAAATTATGAAATACGAGGGTTGTTTATTTATTTTTCGTTACTACAATTTATAACCAACATTGTGGTGTAGGGTATTACGTAGTCGGGCTTAACAGACTATAACTTTTTTACTTGCTTTTATAATTATAATTTTCAACTTCAAAGTTCTCATAAATAATTTATAAAATTATATAATTTTAATATATTAAAGAGATTCTTATCTTCAATATTTGATACCCATATTAAACTTTACAATTTTAAAGTCCAATTGTAAGAAATTCTGATCATATAGAGTATTGTATTCACTCAAGCCCGACTATACACCTTCACCGCACTGGTAGTTACACAAAAATAATGAACGACACTCGTATAATTTGATTTTCTAAATTATTCTTGTGAAATTAACATTTATGTGCACTTTATGTGTTTTAAGATGAAATTTTGTGAGGCGTCTAATGGGTGCTACAGGTTATTATGGACCGACTTTTGTATAATTTTGCACATCGATCTTGCTTATATTTACCTAAATTTCACCAATTATTGTTACAATACTAAATTATATGTTTGATTTATGTCATTCAGAGTGATATTTGGAATGGGACTTGTATGGGACTTATGAGAAGCAATCGATCGGTTAAAATTATTATACGACTAATTTCTGTCAAATTTTATTAAAAATCGTTTTTTATTTAGGACTTTTATGAGTATAAAACCTAATTCCGGAAGGACATTTGTATGTGAGGTACCTGAAATATTGGCCTGAACATAGAAAATTTTATTCGAGTTCGACTTTGGGCCAAAATAATAACACTTACTATCAAGATGTCTCAAAAATTGCGACCTGTATACAACTTTTACATGGTTAGCCAGACAGACGGACGGATATTATTAAAACGACTAAGAAAATGTTTAAGTGTCAAATGATATACTTATTTATGGGTGTAACGCCATTTTTTCTGAATAATATAAACATCAGCACAAAACGCATAATCCAACCCACCTACAGTGGTGTAGGGTATAATTAGTGATCTCTAAAATGAAACGAATATTATTTTCTTCTAAAAACACATTTTATTAATTACTAAATTTTCCTTAAATTAGTAACATTCTGAACACATGTCGAACTCAAACGATTTTTATTGTTTTGCGAAATTAAAAAAAATATAATTTTTTTCGCTAAAAAATAAATTGTGTGACATTTTGTGACAAATTATTTGCTTTTAGTTCGAACAGAACATTTTAGGAAATTTTTAGTTTATTGTTTTAGTGACATTAAATATTAATAATGTTTTTTTTGAATATTTTTCAGAAAATGTTTCTTTCATTATAATATAATACGAAGAAAATTTAAAATAAATGTAACGGAAAATAAATAAATAAATAAATAAAATTAAGTAATTTTCCAGAAGAAAATAAACAAGAAAATTCTTCTTAAAAAAATTCGTAATTTTTTGGAAAAAGTCGGTGGATGATTGAAATAAATTGTGAGGAATCTTGTGGAAAAGAAATTTTTAAATAAAAATTTAAATACATAAAGTTGTATCAATAAGTTTAAATTTCTGAAAAAAAGTTTATTGCAATGTGTAAAACATTTTTCGACTTTAAATATCCTGAAACCATAAAAGATATCTTAGATATAGAGAGATTTTCAAAAACCATATTTATACACAGTTTATGAATTTTTTTTTTTTTGGAGTTTTCAAAAACTCAAAAAACCAAGATTACTAATTTTGAAAGTTCATCCACAGCTTCCACAAATATATGGGGGCATGCGCTACCCCAAAGCGACATTTCACCTATAACCATGGACCCAAAATTTTATGTTTTGGAATTATTTCAGAAACTTTAGATCTTCAGAATATTTTGTAATGAAATTTCACATGAACTTTCTAGAGGTCTTTTCTCAATGAACTGGAGTAGCACAAGTCCCTAAAAAGTAATATATTCGTCTATGCCGAATGTTCAATACCCTTCATCAAAAATGCGAGTGAAGTAAATACGTTATATTTCGTAAATACACTTTACACACATATATACTCACAAACAGGGACACTTAATGAGCCATCAAATTATTTATATTTTAAGTTATAACTTTTTTTCCACTTAACCGATTTTGACAATTTTTGGAACAGTAATGGGGCATATTAATCTGAATCTAGTGACAAAAAAGTAAAAAAATGTAAAAGTAGAGGTTGCCTCAGATATCGGTCTATATAAATTAATATATTGAAATGATTTTGCTGATTTAAAATAGAACTTAAACAATTATTCAGGGTAAATTTCAATGAGCTGTGAGCGCGCCAACAGACAGACAGACAGACAGACAGACAGAAGGACATAGCTAAATCGAATCTGAACTTGATTTGATGCAAAAATTTATTCAAATTATGTGGTCCTAAATGAGTCCTTCTTAGAGTCACACACAAAATGACAAAGTTAATATACGTTCACCACTCCTTGTGGTGGATGGTATAAAAATTGTTCAACATTTAATGCAAATTTCATTAGAGGGGTCCAAGTTTAAGATAAATTATTAACAATTTCGTAAGATATTTATAAAAGTGTTTAGTACTGTTGGAAAGGTAATTACTTGAGGAATTACTATATGTACATAATTAAATATTTAAACTAAATTCTTTTAATAAAATTTTCCAAAAAATTAAAAATTATCATTTTTGTTGAATTTTCACACAAAAAAAGTGATTATATTTGATCTGAAATTAATTCTATATCAATTAAGCTATAATTACGAAAATTAAATAAAATTCACATAAAATTGTTCTTAATTTACAAATATAAACACATTCCCACTTTCGTACTTCAAAATCCCCGAAATTCCCATTGAAATATATGTTGTTGGAAAAAATTGTAGTGGAAAAATTTTGTTGGAAATTGTTTTTAGTTTTCAGAAAATTGTTTATCTTGTTGTTATGTGAGGTTTAATCCATTAAATTTTCATATCAAAATGATACAACTCTTTATCGGATCCACATGGAAATGTAATCTTTTTACATAAACTTATTTAGAATTTTGTACAGAAACCAAATGATATTTAAATTTTGGTTCAAACCGTGCTGATCCCATTAAGCTATTTAAAGCAAATATCTCTTAAACTATAAAAGATATCATAAACTTTTTTTGTAGGAAATTAGTGGGACCGTCTTTATGTATATGATCTTTTCAATCAAATGGTTATAAAAGTTTCGGCCATTAACAAATGTTACCACTATGAATTTGTGCGAAAGCAAATTAACTGGAAAAAAAACCTCCAGAATGTTTGTATGAATGTAGTATTTCCAAAAAAAAGCATTATAAGATCATTGTGTCAAAGTGAGATCCATCTCCCTAGATCCACTTAGAATTTATGGTCCTTTAAATCTATTGGAAAACATTTCGGGAATGTGTCTGTGAAATATCATCCCAAATATTTTATAAAGTTTTTTTTTAATTATATTTGGAATTAAAAAATAAATATACACACAAATACTTTTTATACAACCCAATAATTGCAAATGTTTATATGACCTAAAAAATATTTTACTTCCAACTCTTTTATGTCATCATGTGGGGGAGGGTATTAAGGAAAAAAGTTATAAAAGTATATGAATTTTCACTTTTATGAGTGAAAAGCGAAACTTTAATATATTTTTTTTTGAAAGAGTACATTTTTCCATTTTTCTTTACATTTTTCTCGCGTTAATTTTCTTTGTAAACAAAAATAAATCAAAAATAAACAAAAAAATTATAATAAAATAAAAATATATACAACAACAAAATGTATAAAAATACATATAAAAAAATAATAATAAAAGTAATAAAGTACATAAAAAGACAAAAATAAACAAACAAACACACTGATAAAAATAAATCTCAGCATGTGTTTGTATATGAATGTACCCCTTTGGATAAATGTAGAACGTTTAACGACAGCAGTCTCAACAACTGCATCACAGTTGTTTGATGTTTCTCTAGTCATATTTTTATTAAATTGTAAATCATCATCAGCAGCAGCAGCAACAGCAGCAACAACAACAGCGACAGCAGCTGTAGTGACAGCAACAAAAACCACAGGAACAACATCAACAGCTACGTTAACAACAGCAGCGACAGCAGCAACTACATTACAATCAGAATTAACAGCAGAATCTCATCATGAATGTAAACAATTAATGAAAAGACAACAACAAGAACATGAGTACCAGACAACAAATTTATCTTTTGAATCAGTGATAAAAGCAACAACAGTACCAACAATTACAAAAACAAACAGAGCACAAAGAATAACAGCAACAACAACAATAAGAACAAAAAACTCTAGAACAACAGAATTTTCTCTTAATCATAAAACAACTGAAATTCAACACAATTTCAGTTCTTCTCAAACAGTTCAAGCGAATGACAACAACAATATTTCCGTAGTGCAACCCGGTGTTTAACAACAAACAAAAACAACAGGAACACTAACAACTTTATTATTACTTTTTTTAAATAAAAAATAATTAAACAAAATTTTAATTAAAAACTAAAGAAAAATCAAAATAAAATAATATTTTGATATGAAACATTCACACACTCTCGTGAAAAATAAATAAATAAATAAAAAACAACAACAAACAAACACTAAAAGTGCAGTGAGAAAATAATTCTTATTTAGATAAGTGTGAGTAAATGTATGCATGTGTGCGTATTCACAAGAGAGCATTTAATGTAAGTGCGTGTGTGTATAATTAAAGAATATATTTCACAAAAAACAAACACATGTAAATATTTCGTAATAAAATAATTTTTAATTAAAAGATACAAAATTTTATTAAGAAACCAGAGTGTAAATTAAATCACGCATTTATATATGAAACATTATATTCCTCATGGATTTCAATTAAAGGTAAAATGAGAAAATTCATTTATTTAATGGAAAATATTGAAAATATATTAATATTGAAGAACTGGTGAAATGTTAAAGTTTATGTGAACTTAAACTGAAATTAAACTGAATTAGAACTGAATCAGAACTGAACTAGAACTGAACTAGAACTGAACTAGAATTGAATTAGCACTGAACTAGAACTGAACTAGAACTGAACTAGAACTGAACTAGAACAGAACTAGTACTGAACTAGAACTGAACCAGAACTGAACTAAAACTGAAATAGAACTGAACTAAAACTGAACTAGAACTGAACTAGAACTGAACTAGAACTGAACTAAACCTGAACTAAAACTGAAATAAAACTGAAATAGAACTGATCTAGAATTGAATTAGAAGTGAACTAGAACTTTACTAGAACAGAACTGGAATTGAACTAGAACTGAACTTAAACAGAGCCAGAACTGAACTGGAACCGAACTAGAATCTGATTTTAGCTAGAATTTAAACTAGAACTGAGCTTTTGAAACTAAACGTGAATCTAAAACTGAACTAAGAAGTGAAGCAGAGTTAATTAATTTTAATTATATTTGAATTAATTTTTAATTATTAATTTATAAATTAATTAATTAGTTAATTAACTAATTAATCAAAAATATGAATTACATACAAGATGGAATTTAATTCGGCTCTAGAATCTAAAATCAATTCTGAACACAAATCTTAACTGGAATAAGAAAAAGAATTAGATCATTAACAAATAACAATGTTATAAATGGTAAAGCCCGACTATTTAATTACCCTACAGGTTGTTCGTTGTAAATAACAGGTACGAAAGATTTATGAATGACCTCGTATAATTTTCATTTTTTTGATTTATGATTAAGGGTGAAGTACATCATTATGCTACTTAGATTTGTGTGAAATTAATGGAAAAAGGATTTCTTCTGGCGGGTTATAGCGGAAAACGAAATGATGGACCGACCCTCGTAAAATTTCATAATTTAACCAGTTGTCATTACAATGTTAATGTACATGTGATATTTATGGCCTTCATAGTGATATTCGGAAGGGTGCTTGCAAGGGACCAATGAAAAGTAATCGCATAATTTGGCATATCGATTCAGAATATTATAAAACTTGTTGTTGTTGAATTTTGTTTAAATCGCTTTATATTTGAAATTTTATGACCTTAAAAATCCATTTCGGGAGGACATTTGTATTGAAGCCACTTGAAATATTGAACTCATTAGTGAAAATGCATTTAATTTTTTTTTATTACAATTAAACATTTTCTTCATTTTTTGGGCCATTGTGCAGCCATTAATCATCTAAAACAATGATATCAACTAATTTTATGGAATTTCTGTTTTTTTAGATAAAACAATATTTCTGTGCTCTCTCTCACTGGGGGGGTCAGATGAATGCAGTTTTTGATGTTCCCAAAAAATATAATAAATAAAAATTATGTTTTTTTTTCGCTTTACGAGACAATAAACATTTTTAACAGAAAATAATGCTGATGCTGCTGCCAATAATTTAACACAACGAAATGAATAAATTGTATTTTAAAAAATAATAAATAAATAAAAAATATTTATTTTTTTTTTTGTTGTATTTCGTTGATATCCATCATATTTTATGGAGATTATGGTCAATAGCAAACTAAACTAAAAAGCGGCAGCAACAATAACAACAACGAAAAAAAGAGTTTAAATAAAACAAGCAAAAGTGGCAAAAATTAAATTTATTGCTCACAACTGCTGCTGTTGCTGCTTTAGAGAAAACAAGTGAGAATGCTATATTCGGCTATGCCGAATCTTCAATACCCTCCACTACAAATGCGTGTTAAGTGAATACGTTAGGTTTTGTTCAAACACACACATACACTTACACTCACAAACGTATTCGATACATAAAAGTTGTTTTTAATACAAAAATGGAACACGGAAAATATGTTATACTTTTGGCTATAACTTCTTTTCTACTGAACCGATTTTGATAATTCTTTAAATGGTAATGAATCATATATAACTTAATGTTATAGTAAAATTTCATTCCGGTTTGTTAATTTTAAAAAGTTCTTTGCTTGAACTAAGAGATTGCCTCAGATATCGGTCTATATCTTTAAAAATGCAGTACCAATTTTGCTGGTTTTAAATAGGGAATTTCCCAGGACTATAACAAATACTCCAGCCGAATTTCACTAAGCCCTGTTAATTATTGTGGATATGACAGACAAACACACATAGCTAAATCGACTCAGATTTTGATTTGATACAAGAATATAATTAGCGTTTCACACGGAATGACAAAGCAAATATACCCTCTTCACAACTTGTGATGCTGGAGGGTATAAAAATCGGAAAAAAATCTATGAAAATTTTTTTTGTTTAAAATGTTTAGAAAACTTCATGTGAATGTATGTGTGTGAATGTATGTATGTAAGTGTATGTTTATGATGGCGTGCTGATAGTTTTGATTATTTAGAAAATTTATTTATTATATTTTAGCTTTTATTTTCATAATAATATTTTCTATATTTAATTATAATTGATAAAAAGCATTTTTAAAGATAAAAATTTAAATAAAATTTTTTAACAAAAAAAAAAATCGTAAAACAAGTAAGAATGTTATAGTCGGTAAAGCCTGACTATGTAATACCCTACATTACAATGTTGATTATAAATATTAATTATGAAAAATTATTATTATGAAAATGAATTAACGACACTCGTATAATTCAATTTTCTGATTTATTCTTAAGTGTGCAGTTCAGTATTGTGACACTACGATTTTTACATTTCATTTTTAAAATGAATTTTGCTGGAGGGTTATATATGGAGACTAGAAGAAATTCTGAGTCAACCCTCGTATAATTTTGCACATCGACTTTTGTTCATATTTATCTAAATTCGATCAATAATTATTACAATTCAACATATATGAGAGATTTATATCTCTAAAAGTGATATTTAGAAGGGGGCTTGTATGAGACCTTTGAGAAACAATAGGCCTTTGAGAAACAATATACCAACCCACCTATAATTTGTCACTTCGTTTTAGAATATCATAAGATTTAGTTTTACCAAATTTCGAACATTTAAGAACCTTTATGAGCTTTAACTCTCATTCCGAGAGAACATTTTTATGGGAGAGACTTGAAATATTGAACCGAATATGGCCAGTTTCAATAGACCTTCACCTTAAGCTAAAATAACAATATGCACAAAATTTCATCCAGATATCTGAAAAATTGCGACCTTGTTAAATCGACTTAGAAAGTGATTCTGAGTCGAACTTATATAACAACATTTTTTTTATATATTAAAAACATCAGTGGTGTAGGGTATAAATAGGAAAATGTCTGTTTTAAATGGAAATGGAGAAAATATTTAGATTTTCTATTTTTTTATTTTTGAAATTTGTAAATAATTGAACAATAAATAGAAATGTATGTAAATAAATAAAATTTATTGAAGTTCAATTAAATTGTTCTAAACAACAATTTTTAGTAAATATAAGTTTATTTTAAATTGTGTGATTTCACCCTACATTAACATAGGTGGTAGTAGACAAAGTCGTACATTGTGTCCAAATCGATTTTTTTGGGAAATAATTCTGTGACTTTTAAACCGTTAGAGATATGAAATTTCATTTAGTTATATTTGTTGTTGTTTTTTATTTTAGAACAGACTTCTATCAGGTCTGGGGTGCTGTCGGTGACCCTCCAAATTGGCCACTTCGGGAGTTCTGAACTATATAAGGTTTTATCGCTTTAAAAAGAAATTTTGGCGGGTAAATTTGGATGAATTTCGGACAAAAATCTGTCCGCAAACCCTATTCAAAGTTTGTCACTTCTTATAGAAATTTAAAATTCTTTTGCGAATCTACATACTTTTAGGTTCAACACCCTAAAAGTATTTTCTGCCAGACGGCCCCTGTAATAACATGATGATCATTTTAGTGAAAAAAGTAACAATTTTAAACATGATTTCAACATATTAGGATTTTAGGTATTTTCTAATGGAAAAATAGGAGTCTTTTTTAATTTCTAAATTCAAATAAAAAATGCGATATTTTAAGTTCTTTATTAATTTTTGACATCAAATGACAATTCAATTATTTTTACTTTAAAAATTGATAACCTTCAAGTTGTACCGATTTCACAGATACCAAATATTTATGAAAGAAGTTTACACCCTGTTTGAAAATCTGTAAATTTCAAATGTGTTTCTCTAACCATATGGCAACGGTATTATTTCAGACATCCAATAAATATGTACTTTATAGACCAAAATACAAAAACTCCCAATGTACGGACTTTTTCTCACACTGAACTTTTGAGGGTAAAAACAATTTTAATAATTTTTGTCACTAAAGTAAGGAAAAGTCTTTTCTAATATATTTATTTTGCTTCCATTTGGATCCATCTGTATAAATTGTCCACCTTAGTGTTGCTTAATATTTCTCTGCCTCTATATTTTAGTTTTATCAGGATTTCAAGTGATCTGCTTAACAATTTTCCTCTCAAAGTAAAGTTTTTGCTTATAATTTCATCCCAATTACTTTCCCAAAAAGCAATTTTAGTGGACATAGAAAGGATAGAACTCGGGGGATCATATTTGCCCACATATAAAGCAAATATGATTTATTGAATAATATTAAGACTTCATCCAACATATAAAATACTTAAAGCACTGATCATTTAATAAGGCTCACTGGGTCTCAGTCAGTCTCATATAAATGTTATTATCACGATAAACAAAACTTATTGAGCCACTATGAAGAAATCTAAAATCCACGAGGATTCTCACATAAATTTCAATATATTCCATATAAAGCTTGTTCTAAAGTGTAGAGTACCCCCCACCATCACGAGTAACGAAGAGCGTATATTTACTTTGTCATTCCGTGTGTAACGCTAAGAAGAAATCAGCTCAGACCCCACAATGTATATATATTCTTGTATCAAATCTAAATCTGTGTCGATTTTCCTATGTCCGTCTGTCGATCTATCTGTTTTAAGCACGCTCACATCCGCAGCTCAAAGAAATTTGGTCTGAGTATTTGTTATAGTCCTGAGAAGTTTTTCTATTTAAAACCAGTAAAATCGGTTCAGTATATTAAGATATATAGACTTAGAGACAACTTCTAAATTAAAGTGAAGATTTATCAATTATAAATCGACAAACACGGAATTAAATTTTGCCATAATGTCAAGCATTATGTACCTTATTACTATTCCATTATCAAAATCGGTTCAGTAGAAAAAGAGTTATAGTCAAAAATATTTGATGACCCACTAAGGTTTCTTTGTTATATATAAAAAGTTCTTTCATATATTGTATGCATATAATGTACACATAGGAAACATAATGTATTTATTTCATAGACATTTGTGGTGAAGGGTATTGGAGATTCGACGCAGCCGAATATAACATTCATACTTGTTTTTACTTATTTTATTTACTTTTCCATTTATTTCGTATTAATTGAAAAAATTTCAATTAAATTTATTGTTAATAATGAAAAAGAACAACAATTTCGAAATCAAGATGTTTGCACCATTTGTGGCCCAAAAAAAAAGTTTTAATCATTTTGTGAAATTAATTATAATTCTTTTTTTTTAATTTAAATATTTATCGAGCTTTTAACACATTTTATTATTTTGATAATACAAATATTTATTTAAAAAATCATTAATTCAATTCAATAATTTTTCAGTTCATTTATTTCTTTCAAATTTGTCTTCTCTGAAATGTAGCGCGTGTTTTGTGTTCGTACGTATTTCGCATTTTTTATTTGGGATCTAAATTAGGTATCCGGGTAGAATGCGTGAGAGTGGAATATTAATTGATTTTATCAAAGTGGTTCATAAACAAGATAATAAATGGCATTTTCAATATAAATTCCAAAAAAAAAAATATTCTGAAATTAATTAAAACTGACCAGATTGTTAAAAGTAGTTCCCCGAAATTGGCACACGTGATAATGGATTTTATCTATTTAAACGCTTTTCGTGGAAATGATTCTGCAATTTTGGAACTACTGAATATTTCTTAATGAAATTTCTTACAGACATTCATAAGGTGATTTCCAATTGATTTGGGTGAGTACTTAAATTGAAGTGGACCTCATAAACTACTAAGAATGTAGCAGAAATGAAAAAATAATGTTCAAAATTTAATAAAATCAAAATGAATTAAGAAATTTATTTGAAATGTCAAGACGATATATACGAACTTGACCATGAATCAGAGAATTCAGAAAATTCCCAATTTTACTGGCGAAAATATCCAAAATTCCAATCACTATATGAATTATATTTAAAAATTTTACATTTTTCACTGAAGAAGAATTCTTTTTGCACCAGTAGTTGCAAATATGGACTTGTAGTTATAAATTAATAATTTAAATATTTTAAATATAAGAAATAAAATTAAATTTTAATTTTTCTTTCGAAAAAAAAAATCACCAAAATTGAATAAGGCTTATATCCAGATCTTTATCCCAAACTGGAGATACATTTCTGTCAGGATGCCTTTGTAAAACATTGAAACATAATGAGGTGTAGAACAACAATATGGTTTCATCAGTGAATAAATGTTGCCACCTTTTTGGAAAAAATCCAAAAAATTAGTTTTTCAGAGTGTGAACCCCAGATAATAAGAATTTTTTCACAACAAAAATCGTTTTGTCCTGTAGTTAAAGTAGAAATTCACTTTTAATAAAAAATAATTTTGTAAAATGTAAAATTATATAATAAACATAGATCTCTTCATATCCCTCAGTTCCACATCAACTGAATGAATGACACACACTTTATTTTAAGTATTTGTAACAAGAACAAAATTGTTTTCATGTTACGAAAAAGAGAAGTTTATTTTGGACACCCACACAAAAAAGGCGAAATCCGCATAACAAATTTTTAAGTGAACCCTCAGACAAAAATGATAAATTTGCAACACGTAAATAAACCGAAACGAACGAACAACCAAACGTCCAACTTAACCAACCAACCAACCAACCAACAACAAACAAAAACGAATGAAGCAACAAAAATTTATTTTTTCACTGAACAAAAAACTAAAAAAACAATTCTAAAGTGAAAACTGTTGCACAGTGGTCTCAAAACGCTTAGAAATAACTGTGCAAAATTTCACTAAAATATATTTAACCGTTATAAAGTTATGCAACATTGTTTAGACACATGTTTCAATTGCTATTCACTTATTACATACAATTCTGCAACACATATGTGAATGGGAAATGGGAGGGACCGAAGTTTAAGTAAGTTTTCGAAAGGTGACATTCAATTTGTATACAAGTCTTTAGTATCGTTGGAAAGGTAATTACTTGAATAATAATGTATACTTAATAAAGTAATTAAGGTAAAAATCTTTAATAAATTTGTCAATAATTAAAAAAAAAATTATTTTCGGTGTATTTTGCACAAAATCTGTTATATTCGAAATTAAATTTAAATATTTATATGAATTTTTAATATATTATGGAAAAAGGTTTCCTTAATGTAGGACTATAAAAATATTCCCACTTTTTCATTTCAAAATACTCAAAATTCCAATCCAGACAAAACTTGTTAACAAATTTACTTCTTTTAGTAAATCGCCCACCCTGCCGTTATCAGAGGTTTAGCCCATTCAAATTTCTTAAGTGGTTTGCTAGTAAATGCAGCTATATAATCAAGTTATCTTTTGGGCGATTCTAGCTTTGACGTTTTTTTTCGCTCTCAATAAACTGAAAAAAAATTATTTGAAAATTAACGAAATTCCAATAGGGCTTGAAGGGAAACTGTATTCCCTAATGTCCTCGGATTTGCTTTATGTGCATTAACGTTAGAAGTTCTTTCAGAATTGAGAAAAAAATTGCATGGTCCAAATGGAAAATAGTTGCTTTTAAAGTGAAAAAGTGTAACCACCTTTTTTAAAGAGTTTTTAAAAAATATTTTCCTTTTTTGAATTTCTATTTCGAAATTCGTTGAATCCACATAGGTAATTAATTCTTGTATAAGAATTATTTGGAGTTTTGTACAGAATCCAGATAATATTTAAAATTCTTTTTTTTTACCCGAATGGAGCCTACTAAATTCAAAACACTAAGAAAACCCGGTTCAAAAATGGGTAAAAATTTTACTTTGGTCTAAATATCGCTTAAACTATAAGAGATATCGCAAACATGTAAAATATTTTTTCATTCACATCATAAATAAAATTTTGGCGATTTTTTTTTAAATTTGTCATACCAGAGATGAACAACTTTTGAGATCTACTTTCCGACACCGGGAATTGGAAAAAAAAATCTCAAAAATATTGTTAGATAACTTCGTTAAAAAATATTCCATACTTCCAAAGTTACAGAATTATTTCCAAAAAAAAAGCGTTTTGGAAACACTGTGTGCGTTGGTGAAAAATAATAAAAAAAAAACCCGAAATTGGAAAGATTTATGATATGACATGTTACTATTATGTTCGCATTTATCAAAATAGAAGACAAAAACTAAAAAAAATAGAATAAAGGACAAAATTGAAATTAAAATAAAAATAAAAAAGGACATGACAACTAGAAATAGAAGTAAAATAACAGGAAAAAATATACAACAAAAGGAAGTCAAAGAAAATAAAATGCAAAATAAAATAAAGAGAAGGGAAATAAAAGTTGCAGAAAAAAACAAAGAGTTTGTAAAAAAGTTACAAGTGTTAGAGACATCCGTTGGCAGGGAGAAAAACTTTAAATATCCTTTTGTTGGCATCCAGGTACAGTGAGTTAGAATCAAATGTGTTGTACAGGTTAAATATGATTTCTTTATGGGCCTTGATTTTTTCAAAGGATTAACATATTTTAAAATGTCTAATTTTTATGAGCAGATAACTTATTGAAGTTTTCAAAGAATTTTCTTTTATTAAAAATTTTCGGTTGGACCAGGGTTAAAGATACTTTATAGCGGTATCTTTCCCCTTGATCCAAATATAATTTATAATCATTTATTTGTAGAATTATTATACAAATTTTTGATTATTTATAGATGAATGATAAAAAGAGGTGCTCTCATACAGAGGTAGGAAAGCTGGGCAGTTACTTAATAATATTCCAGTACCATGCACTGCTCTCGTTGTTATCCATGACATCAATTCAATGAAGCGTCCACTGAGGATGTTCATTTTCCTGATAAGCTCACTTTTCCTCAAGCTCGGAATATTCTTGATTTTCCTCTCATTTGAGTCGCTCCATAATGTTCTCGTAATTTTACTCACTTTTTAAATATTTTTCATTCACGTCCGAAATTTGGTTTTTAGAGCGATGGAAGGCATTGAATTTTCTAAACTTACATTCAGCATACGTCATAATTTTTTAGCTACGTAATTTGGTTCTTCAATTTTGACCATTTTCTTATGAAACGGTACGTATCCAGGTGATGCATACCGTTTCAATTGCAAAAAGGTTTTGTATAACCAATATCAACAAAGTTAATCAAGTTTGCTAAGTTCACAATGACCAAGACTTCTCCCTCCCTGACCGCAGGTACCACTTCTTGCATGCATTCTACTATAGTTTGCTAGTCGGGAAGTTATGCTGGTTTTGAGTTCTGCAGCGAGTTTTATTTTGCCCAATATCAACGATCTGGCATCTTGGTAATGCAGTTGGTTCCATTCTGTTTGTTTGGAAAGTTTTATTCCGATCAATTTTAAATTTGAATAAAATACATTAATTTGAAAATAAATTTAAATGTACAGTGGGTGTAAATGATACAGTGACACAAAACACCGGTTCTGAAAAAACATTGTCCTGCCAACATATCGAATGAAAATAGCTGATGATTATCGCCAATAATTTTGATAAAAAACTTGTTTGATCAATTTAAAAAAAAAATCAAAAATTTAAAAAATAATTTAAAACACCAGCTACGCCTACAATTACAAATATGTTGATAAAATTTTTAGTGTGGTAGTGAATGGTTTAAAAATGGAAGGAGAAACGTCATAGTACTTTTGTGATTCTGTGTCACTGTGTCGTGTCAAAATAGAAAACTACATAATTAACACATTTTAATAATACTTAAATGAAGGAATTTATTTGATGTTAAATAACTGTTGATAACAGAAAGTCACTGTTAATAACATTCAATTGTTAACATTTTGTATTTATATGTTTTTTTTTTTTTTTTTTTTTTTTTTTTTTTTCAAAAAATATTTATTTTTGAGGCCACAAAATAATAAACAAATTGTTTTATTGTTATTTTTAATGATTTAAATGAATTAAATTTGTTGTTGTTTATTATAATATTTTTAATTTTATTTAAAAAATGTAAGTGATTTTAATTCATTTCTGTTTTTTTACATAAGTATTTAAAATTAAATTTTAATTAACATGAATTTCTCTATAATTGACCATTTCACAGCAACTGAATGAAATTTTACACAGAAATGATTATAAAAGATATAATTGGGTTAATTAAGAGTTAATATGAACATTTTCTTGTTTTTCTTTTTTGAAAAAAAAAACAGAAATCTTTTTTTTTTCATTTTTATATATAACGAGGGTGGATAAAATGTTTATTATCGTAAACAGTAATTAAAAATTAGACTTAATAACCTTTAGATACTTAAGTACCATTACTGTTACATGAGCAGCTAATTTAATGCAATTAAAGAGCTAATTTTGCAATAATAATGAAAAACTATAAAAATGACAAAACTCCAGGATGATAGTAATTTTATAATAATTTTTAAAAATTTGTAATAATCTATTATGTAAATGGTGCACAACTTTTTAGTGAAAAATTTAATTTTTTAGTGAAAAATTTAATTTTTTAGTGAAAAATTGAATTTTTAGTGAAAAATTGAATTTTTTAGTGAAAAATTGAATTTTTAGTGAAAAATTTAATTTTTAGTGTAAAAATGAATTTTTAGTGAAAATTTGAATTTTTAGTGAAAAATTGAATTTTTAGTGAAAATTAGAATTTTTAGTGAAAATTAGAATTTTTAGTGAAAATTTGAATTTTTAGTGAAAAATTGAATTTTTTAGTGAAAAATTGAATTTTTAGTGAAAATTTGAATTTTTTAGTGAAAATTTGAATTTTTAGTAAAAATTTGAATTTTTAGTGAAAATTTGAATTTTTAGTGAAAATTTTAATTTTTAGTGAAAATTTGAATTTTGAGTGAAAAATTGAATTTTTAGCGAAAATTTGAATTTTTAGTGAAGATTTGAATTTTTAGTGAAAATGAGAATTTTTTAGTGAAAAATTGAATTTTTAGTGAAAATGAGAATTTTTTAGTGAAAAATTGAATTTTTTAGTGAAAAATTGAATTTTTTAGTGAAAAATTCAATTTTTAGTGAAGAATTCAATTTTTAGTGAAGAATTCAATTTTTAGTGAAAAATTCAATTTTTAGTGAAAAATTAAATTTTTAATGAAAATTTGAATTTAGTGAAAAATTGAATTTTTTAATGAAAAATTAAATTTGAAGAAATGAATTTTTTAGTGAAAAATTGAATTTTTAGTGAAAAATTGATTTTTTTTGTGAAAATTTGAATTTTTACTATTTTTTTTTTTTTGAAAATTTGATTTTTTTTCTGCAAAAAATAAACTTTTAATGAATGAAAATTAAAATTTCCCAATGAAAATTGACATTTTCTAATGAAAATTTAAGTTTTTCTTATTTTTTTTATAAAATATTTTTTATTAAAAT
The DNA here is from genome assembly GCA_004302925.2 of Cochliomyia hominivorax. Classification (NCBI taxonomy): domain Eukaryota; kingdom Metazoa; phylum Arthropoda; class Insecta; order Diptera; family Calliphoridae; genus Cochliomyia; species Cochliomyia hominivorax. The sequence continues at coordinate 14,722 of PYHX02000031.1, read as the reverse complement.
TTTTTTAAATATTGAAGTGTAAAATTCCGATGAAATAAAAAAATTCCAAACAGAATAACAAAATTTCATTGAAAACTTTTTTATTTGTAGTGAAACTTTTAAAACTTCAAAAACATTTAAACTGAATTCAATGAAATTTAAACACAATTAAAACAATATTCAATGAATTTCATGAGTTAATGCGATATTTGCAAAATGAAACTAATTTAATGAAATTAAAAAAATGGAAGAAAAAAGTGAAACAAAAAAATTTAATATGAATTACTGGTGGATTTGTTTGGGTTTGAGTGAAATCCATAAGAGTCCAGATAAATGCAAAACGTAACGTATGATTAATATGAGAATATAAATTTAAAATAATATTAATCATACGTTGGGGGGGGATGGAGGTAAAATATTTAACTCTTTGTTAATAAACATTTTATAAAAAAGGATTACAAATATTAAAGATATAAACCGATATGAATGTGAAAGTTAATATACCCTCTTCACCACTTGTGTTGGTGTATAAAATATAATAAAATTATCAGAACAATTTTTGTTATATAATTTCATATTTTTACAAAACTTTTTAAGGATCATCCTAATATTTTTTCCTCAAATGTTATTATGCTCATATTAACTATTAACGCATGAATGAGTGTGTGTTTGTACAAGTTTTACATAACCGTTTTGCAAAATCTTTTTTTTTTTTTTTGGAATAAAAAAATACAATTTGTAAAAGTAACTAAACGAAGTAGATCGTTATCGTTTAATTGGACTGAATTGAAGAAAAGATTTTTTTGTTAAAAACTTATAAAAAAGTTAAAAGTGGCGCATTATAGTTGAAGTCACATTATAAAGTATACGCAGAGTAGCACAAAGGCTACAAAATTTTAAAAGGACCAGGGGTAGGGGAAAATCCCCATACAAAGCAAATATTGATTATCGAATAACTATAGAACTGTTAAGCGTGAGTTTTCAAATTTGGTCCCGACAACAAGGAACTGATGGGAGAAAATGTAGGACAGATAAGACCAGGGGGAGGGGTATCGTCCATACAAAGAAAATATTTATTAGAGAATATTTAAAGAACTACAACAGCGAGTATTGTCCAATTTTGCACTTATCACTTTGTCAAATCTCAGTTTTAGCAGACAAAACGTGGAATTGATTAGAGGGGGAGAGGTGCCTCCAATACAAATCAAATTTAAATAACTTAAAATCTATTTAAACGAGAGTTTGTCGGGTCTACTAGTTTTATATAAAAAATTAATTCTTTATAAATTTAAATGTCCTTAAATTTACAAAACAAAAGATATTAGAGTCAGGCCTTGAGATTCGATTATGTTCCATCACTTAGGTGTCCGCTTAAGAGTTAATTTTAAACAAATCACAATTTTAAACGTTGTCCAAATTGCCATTGTTAACTTGTATACCCAATAGAATTTCTTTATAGCAGTATAATTATATGCCTTTTTAAATGATAATGTAGCGGGCAACAGCTAAGGAAACCTTGTTATTGTAATTATGTCTAATCCTTATGAAAATAACTTTAATTTCCTTTCTCATAAATTTTTTCTTCAACTGTCATAATAAAATGTTTTATGCTCTTTTTTATGTTCTATTTATAGCTTTTGAAATTATGTTGCAAAATTTAGACTGACGGACTGTAAATAAGCTGTTTTGTAATTTACAACAACTCATTCTTATACTTATTCCTATTCACCTTGATAACTTGATTTCCTTCAAGGATAATAAAAAAAACACAGATAAAAAAGTACTTTTGGTAAAGACCTGAGTAAAAAACAAACAAATACACGTCTTGATGTCTTGAAATGTTTTGGAAGGAATAAACCGAATTAAAGACAGAAAGTAAAAACAACAAACGTAAAACAGGAAAAAGTATTAGAGATGTTTGTGGCCATAAATCAAATGAAATATAGTGCCCAAAAGAAGAGAAAAAAGGAAAAAGAAATGATGGAATTGGGCATTGAACAGGAAAAGGACTATGAAGAAGATGAAGGTAAAAGGAATAATATTTTAATGCCAACGAAGAATATATTAAAGGAGAAGGAGGTGGAGGAGGAGCAGGATCAACAAAAGTTGGCAAAACAAATAAATGAAACAACAAAACCTTTACAATTGCCAGGACAAAGTAATGGTGAAATAACAATGACAATGGCCTCAGCTAAGGATTTATCAACAGCCACCATAGACACAAACAAACAACCAGCAACATTGCAAAAAAATAATGAATATTCAACGACAACAACAACAACAAGAATAACTACAGCAACAACTCTGGAGACAAGTGAACCTATAGATAATATGCCAACATGTAAATGGAAAAATTGCCACTGCAGTTTACAATGTGAACAACATTTAAAGGAAAATCAACAGCAATTTCACCTTCACCAGCCTTCAACAATATGTAAACAATCAAGAAAACATTGTGCAACGTCAACTCCTCCTCCTCCTCTTCCTTATCGACCCTTAGACTCCCGTCCACCCACCGTTATAACATCCTTGGCCAATGTTTATATATGTTTGGGTATATTGACATTAGCTTTAGCCTCCTTATCTGTGTTATTTTACTCACATGTAGTCTCTTGCTCAACAATCTGCCAAAATTCATCATCAAACACAACAACAACAACACCGACAGCATCCTCCACCTTTATACATCAACAACAAATGGGACAAACAAGTTCTACTTCATCTATCACTAGAGATAAAATCCCCAAAGAATTTTCATCATCATCATCACCATCGTCATCAGAAGCAGCAACATCGTCATCATCATCATCATTACCATCATTATCTTTACCGTTGTTTCGTGAACAATTTCAACAGGAATTATTTGCTTCGGAACATGTGCTACGTTCCATGTTGGAAAAAATATTATCACAACAACAACAGCACACAGCTGGCAAGGGACTACTCATACAAGAACAACAGCAACAGCAACATCAACATCAACAACTACAACAACAAACACATCAGCAGCTACTAAATGAAAAACATCTTTCTTTAGGGAATTTAAATGATCAAAGGTAAGTTTTCCATTTTATTTTTCTTCATCTTTCTCTCTTCTCATTTTTTGCACTTTTATTAAAAAATATTTTTTTGTACACACACATACACACAAATGCTCACAAACACACACTCTTACCCCAAAAATAGTATGAGACAAAATTTTTTTGGCACAAACCTCTGAAATTCGCCAGATAAAACCAATTGAAATTTATTACATTTCAAAGAAACAAAAAAAGAAATGAAATGAATTTTATGGCAGACAACAGGAGGAGTTAGAGTAATTTGGAATTTGTGTCTCATCATCATCATCCTCGTCATTGGTGTAGTTTGTCAATATCAAACAAATGTGACAGCTATTTTATAAACGTTGATAAGATTTTCTATATTTTCAGTTGTTTTCGTTTTTGTTGTTGTTGTTGTAGCACAAACAATTTTGTATTTTCAAGTTTGTTGCAGCAAATTGAACGATTTATTTTTGGGAAATTTGTTTAGATGGGAAACTCATTTTTTTCAAAAGCTACAATTTTGAATGAAGACAACAGACAAAAGAGATATTATCTGATAACATACAACTTTATAGACGCTTAGTTTTCGCTTTATTACGGATATCGAAATGGCACCAATTAACTCTTATTATACCCAAAAAGTGCCATCAAAGAAAAACTCACTCCCACCACCGTCCTAATTAATTTAGTTCAGTTCTAGAACTGAAATCAAACTAAAACTTAACTAGATTCTCAACTTAAATTTGAACTTGAAATCAAACTTGAACCAAAACCAGGATCTGAGTTTGCATTTGAACTGGAATTTGAACCGGAATTTTTACTAGAATCAGAATTGGAATCTTATCTAAACTAAAGTCCCAACTAGAATCTGAACCAGAATTTTAATTCTGAGCAAACCTGATCTGGAACTTTAATCTGTACAGAAATTAAACTGGTATCTGAATTAGAATCTGAAGTTAAATCTGAATTTGAAGCGGATAATGAATAAGGAATTATATCTGAACCTGAACCCGAACTAAAGACAAAAACAGAATATAAACAAAAAACTGAACAAAATTTTGAATTGGAATTGTAATTAGAAATTGAATTGGAATCAGAAGTAAAAGTTGAGAATCTGAGTTAGAACTTGAACTCGAGCCTGAAGCAGAACCTGAACTATAACTGAGTTAGAATCTGAGCTAGAAGATGAAATAGATTTTAAACTAGATTCTGAATTAGAACCTGAGCTAAAGCTCGAACTAGAATCTGAACTAAAACTTGAACTAGAGCCTGAACTGGAACCTAAACTAGAACCTGAAATAGACCGGAACTAGAATCTGAACAAAAATCTGATTTAGGACATAAACTAGAACATGAACTGGAATTTGAAGCAGAACCTGAATTAGAACCTCAACTAGAAAATTAACTAGAATCAGAACTGAAATCTGATTTAAGACATCAACTAAGACATGAATTAGAACCTGAAGTAGAACCTTAATTAGAACATGAACTTAAAATAGAACCCAAACTAGAACTGAATTAGGAATGAATTAAAACTGAACTTGAACTGAACTGAACTTGAACTTAACTTGAACTGAACTGAACTGAACTTGAACTTAACTAGACCTGAACTAGAGCCTGAATTAGAAAAAGAAACTTAGTTAGACCTGAACTAGAACTGAACTAGAACTTGATCAAGAACCTAAACTAGAACAAGAAACTGAATTAGAACCTGAACTAGAACTGAACTAAAACTGAATTAAAACTTAATTAGACCTGAACTAGAACTGAATTAGCATTGAACTATTACTGAACTACAGCTAAACATTTACTCACAAAAATATGGGAAAACATGTGTAAAATTTATTTAATTAAATTAATAAAAAAATATATTAATTATCATAAACAAATTTGATGCCAGAAATTTACAACAAATTCAAACAATTCACCAATAAAACAATAAAATACAGAAATTCAGTCTTTTGTTAAAATTGTTGCCTTCGAAGAAATTTCTTTGGAAATATTTCCAAATAAATTTTAAAATGTTCATAATTAAATATTTTATAATTTATAATTAATTGTTGTCTTTATTTATTATTTTTAAATTATGGAAACAATTAAAATTAATATATTTTTTCAAAATCTTTTCATAATTTATTTAACACTTAATCATATTCAGTTTTCTAAAGGACATTTTCAAAATTTTACTCACCTGTGAACGTTCTGAGAATAGAAATAAAGATATTTATTGATGATGACCTGAACAATGAACTTTTCTCAATTTATGTAGTTTATTTTTTCTGAATATTTAACAAATATTTGTGAGGTTTTTGTTTATCGGGTTAATGGGGGTAATTGGTGTTTTGAGCTTTTATATGAATCCAAAGTTAAATTTATGTTTATGAGTGTGTGTGTGTCCACAACAACCTGTGGAAATAAAAAGGGAAAAAAAGGAAAGAGAAATAATATTAATATTTATTTAATGTTAAAGGTCACAACTTTATAGTATTTACATTTACTCCAATAAAAACAATTTGAATTTGTTAAAGGGGAGAATGATATAAAAAAGCGATAACCTATAAAATGGCATAAAAAGTAGTTCTCATATTAATATTTTTTTCTATATAAAAATATCTATTTTACATTTATGATAAAAAAAATACAGTGGACTACGTTATGACATTTCATAAAGTTAATACTGTTTATGTTAAAAAGACATTAATGCATTATATAAAAAAATTTAATATGTGTGGGTGTATCTTGTTTTATTTTTACTCAGCAGGGAATTACAAGAATACTTTTCTATGAATTTATATTTTTACTAATTTTAGTTCTACTTCAGTTTCTAGTTCAGGTTCCAGTTCAGATTCTAGCAAATGTTCTAATCCAGGCTCTATTCAGGTTCTAGCTCAAGTTCTACTTCAAGTTCTAGTTCAGGTTCTAATTCAGGTTCCAATTCAGGTTCTTGTTTAGGCACTAATTCAGGTTTTAGTTTTAGTTAAGATTCAAGGTCAGGTTATTGCTTAGTTTCTAGCTCAGGTTCTAGCTCAGGTTCTACTTCAGTTCTAGTTCAAGTTAGGTTCTTGTTCAGCTTTTTTTTAGGTTCTAGTTCAGGTTCCAATTCAGGTTCTAGTTTAGGCTCTAGTTTAGATTCTTGTTCAGTTATAGTTCAGATTCAAGGTCAGGTTCTTGTTTAGTTTCTAGCTCAGGTTCTACTTCAGTTCTAGTTCAAGTTCAAGTTTAGGTTCTTGTTCAGTTTTATTTCAGGTTCTAGTTCAGGTTCCAGTTAAGGTTCTAGTTCAGGTTCTAGTTTAGATTCTAGTTCAGTTATAGTTCAGATTCAAGGTCAGGTTCTTGTTTAGTTTCTAGCTCAGGTTTTAGCTCAGGTTCTACTTCAGTTCTAGTTCAAGTTCAAGTTTAGGTTCTTGTTCAGATTTTTTTCAGGTTCTAGTTCAGGTCCTAGTTTAGATTCTAGTTCAGTTATAGTTCAAATTCAAGGTCAGGTTCTTGTTTAGTTTCTAGCTCAGGTTCTACTTCAGTTCTAGTTCAAGTTTAGGTTCTTGTTCAGATTTTTTTCAGGTTCTAGTTCAGGTTCCAATTCAAGTTCTAGTTTATGCTCTAGTTTAGATTCTAGTTCAGTTATAGTTCAGATTCAAGGTCAAGTTCTTGTTTAGTTTCTAGCTCAGGTTCTACTTCAGTTCTAGTTCAAGTTCAAGTTTAGGTTCTTGTTCAGCTTTATTTCAGGTTCTAGTTCAGGTTCCAGTTAAGTTCTAATTCAATTCTAATTAATTTCTTATTCAGTTTTAGTTCAGTTATAGTGCAATTCTATATCATATATATATATATATATTTTAAATGTTTTTTTTTTAGCAATTTATTCGATTAAACTTGATAACTGTTTAAACTTCAATTCTTATTTCTCTATTTAGTTTTTATTATTAACAATTTTCTACTTTGCAGATCTTCAACGATTCCCTCAACAACTTTCATAGATAATAGTGACAGTCATAGGAGTAAACGAAGTTCCAGTAAACTTGAACAAGACCATGAAGTTGAAGTTATAAGAACTAAGAATGTGGAAAGAAAATCTAATGACAATAACAATATCAACAACTTGGCCAAAGAACCAAAAACAATAGAAGAATTGTTAAAATACCAGAAAAGAATGCGAAGAGATATTTCCTCATCACCAGCAACATCAATGCATGGTAAGAAGTCCTACTTGACATCTATTCACAAACAAACTCACACACACACACACAGACATATTTACAGTCATTTTTAGGGTAGAAAAGAAAAGAAAAAACTCATATAAACTCAAAACAAACAACAATTTGTATGTTATAGACAACACAGACAAAAACATCATTAACAACCGTAACAGCAACGCCAACAACTACAACAACAACAATATAAACTTAAAATATGAATTGAAAACAATTTGAAATTCTAATGAAGAACAACTCAAAGTAAAAGAAACTTGAAGAGAAGAAGTTGTATAAAAAAAAACTATCTTTAGTTTTACAGTTGATAGTTAAACAAACTTAAGACTGAGAGATATAAAATGAATGAATGAATGTTTGAATGATTGAACGAATGATTGAATGAATGAAATAATGAATTGAAAATTGTCGCAAAACAAAAACTTCACATAATAATTTTAGCAAAATATAGAAAAAGTAACTAGAAAAAGAGAACTAAACTAAAACTTAAGCAACAAAATTGAAAGAAACTAATAAATGCAGGACTCTCAAAGCAAATGTTAGATAAAACAATGAATTCTGGTAAAAAAAAAAAAAAATTGGCATCAAATTGAAAAGTGGCAATAATTGCAAAGAAGACTCGAATCCATAATTTAAACCAACAAACGGAGGATAAAGTTGAAGAAAAGTTTTCAAATCAAGAAAACTCATAAAGAAATCATAAAATAATATTTGAATTGAAGTTGTTAGTACATAAAATGATATGAAGTGTGATCAAGGACAATGACTAAGATTAAGGTGAAGTTATACTTGTCACAACGTGACTGCGGCAGAATTATGAAGAAAGACTATGACTGTAGACTAAAGTTCAGAAAATAGGTTAGAGTTAAAATTGGAATAATGACTTTACTACAGATCAAATTATAGATTACAATATGGACTATAATAAAGGTTATATAGTCCTGATTATAGACTAAATTATAGTCCTGATTATAGACTAATCTATAGTCCTGATTATAGACTAGTCTATAGTCCTGTTTATAGACTAGTCTATAGTCCTGTTTATAGACTAGTCTATAGTCCTGTTTATAGACTAGTCTATAGTCCTGATTATAGACTAATCTATAGTCCTGATTATAGACTAGTCTATAGTCCTGATTATAGACTAGTCTATAGTCCTGATTATAGACTAGTCTATAGTCCTGATTATAGACTAGTCTATAGTCCTGATTATAGACTAGTCTATAGTCCTGATTATAGACTAGTCTATAGTCCTGATTATAGACTAGTCTATAGTCCTGATTATAGACTAGTCTATAGTCCTGATTATAGACTAGTCTATAGTCCTGATTATAGACTAGTCTATAGTCCTGATTATAGACTAGTCTATAGTCCTGATTATAGACTAGTCTATAGTCCTGATTATAGACTAGTCTATAGTCCTGATTATAGACTAGTCTATAGTCCTGATTATAGACTAGTCTATAGTCCTGATTATAGACTAGTCTATAAGTTTAGCTAGTCTATAGTCCTGATTATAGACTAGTCTATAGTCCTGATTATAGACTAGTCTATAGTCCTGATTATAGACTAGTCTATAGTCCTGATTATAGACTAGTCTATAGTCCTGATTATAGACTAGTCTATAGTCCTGATTATAGACTAGTCTATAGTCCTGATTATAGACTAGTCTATAGTCCTGATTATAGACTAGTCTATAGTCCTGATTATAGACTAGTCTATAGTCCTGATTATAGACTAGTCTATAGTCCTGATTATAGACTAGTCTATAGTCCTGATTATAGACTAGTCTATAGTCCTGATTATAGACTAGTCTATAGTCCTGATTATAGACTAGTCTATAGTCCTGATTATAGACTAGTCTATAGTCCTGATTATAGACTAGTCTATAGTCCTGATTACAGACTAGTCTATAGTCCTGATTACAGACTAGTCTATAGTCCTGATTAAAGTCCGGATTAAAGACTATTCTTTGTCTACATTCTAGACTCCACTTAAATCCAGAAAACTTATAAAATAAAAAAAATAATTATGGTTAAAATTATAAACATTTTTTACACCCTTTCCAGATACCTTCGTTGAATTCTTCGCTCCCAATCATCGCAAGGTGCTCGAGGAGCAAGACAAAGATATACGCAAAAGAACTGGTCTTAAAGGTGCAGCCCCTGGAGGTGACGAGTGGGTATACCTTAATACCTATTGTCGTGTGCCCGAAAAAATGATAACTGGCTTCTGTCAAAGTACACAGGAATATTGTCCTCCTAGTCCTCAGGGACCACCTGGACCTCAGGGTCCTAAGGGACCTACGGGACCACCTGGTCTACCTGGTATTCCCGGGCCTAAAGGTAACAGAGGTGACGTGGGATTACCAGGACCCCAGGAGCAGATGGTGCTGCAGGACCTATAGGTCCAAGAGGTCAAAAAGGTGATGTTGGTATACCAGGCAGACAAGGATTAGATGGAAGAGATGGTGTACCAGGTGAACCTGGTCTAGATGGTGTACCAGGACGTGCTGGCGCTGATGGTATACCCGGTAAAGATGGTATGCCTGGTAGAGATGGTAAAGATGGTCTCAATGGTAAGGATGGCAGAGATGGTGCACCAGGTCCTAAAGGTTCACAAGGTCCACCGGGAGAAAGGGGTCTTAAGGGTAAGTGTTGTAAATTTAATATTCTTCTTCATGGACGTTTGTTTTATATAAAAATTTATTTTTATGGTTTATGGTTTCCAGCTGATTATTCTGTAATAATTTTCAAAATACCCGACAACATCAATTCAAATATTAACTTTTATAAAGTATGAGATTAAAGAAAATATTATTTCTATTATTTTCATTATTTTTCCTTCGCATACCAATTACGTCTTTATTGACTTTTCCTTCCTGTTTTAAGAACAAAATACAAAATACAATTCAGTATCAAAATAAAATCGGAAAAAATTTCATATTTACAAATAGTTATGGTCATCTTTGCATGAGCTTAGTACGGGGGGTGGAAGGATAACTTTGTAACATATTTTCATAAATACTTTTTGATAACTTCTACCAAAAATGTGAATTTTTAATTAAAAATAATTTTTTCGCAACTTTTAATTTTTATTAAAACTTTTAATTTTTAAAGAAAATTAAAATTTTAGTGAAAATTTGATTTTTCTAAGAATTTTAATTTTTTATTAAAATTTAAAATTTTTAATTTAAATTCGAATTTTTATAGAAAAATTTAGTTTTTAAAAATATTTGAATTTTTGCTGAATATTTGAACTTTTATAAATTAGTGAATTAGTAAGAAATAGACACTAGAACTGAAGTAGAACTGAACCGGAACTGAACAAGAACTGAACTAGAACAGAAATAGAACTGATATAGAACTGAAATAGAATTGAAATAGAACTGCACCAACTGGACTAGAACTGAACCACAATTGAACTACAACTGAAATAGAACTGAATTAGAACTAGAAATGAACTAGAACGGAACTGGAACTGCACTAGAACTGAATTAGAACTAGAACTGAACAAAAACTGAACTAGAACTAGAACTGAATTAGAACTGAACAAGAACTGAACTAGAACTGTAGTAGAACTGTAGTAGAACTGAACTAGAACTGAATTTGAACTAGAATTGAACTAGAACTGAACTGGAACTGAACTAGAACTGAATTAGAACTAGAACTGAACTAGAACTGAAGTAGAACTGAACTGGAACTGAACAAGAACTGAACTAGAAGTAAAATAGAACTGAACTAGAACAGAAATAGAACAGAACTTGAACTGAACTAGAATTGAACCAGAACTGAACTAGAAACTAACTAGAACTTAACTTGAACTGAGCTAGAACTGAAATAGAACAGAAGTAGTTGAGCTTTTAGACTAGAATATAGTCCAGACTGAGTTCATTTATATTAAATGTGGACGTTTAGAATTTTAGCTAGAATATACAGTTTTTTTCTCAATTTTTAGACGTTAATGTGACTGAGGTATCTATCCCCTTCTACTGACAATTATTTATAAAGTAAAAATTTTCTTGAGGAAATAAAGTTCAGAAAAATAGAGAAACAATAAACTTGACTTCCTTAAATTCTATATTAAGCTAAAAAGAACTTAAAATAAAGGCTATAAAAATGCTACGAGAGGATGGATACTTCATCTAAAAAAATTATCATAATTTTAATTGAACTGATTTCTATGAACTGCAATTCCAATAAAAAATAAATCAAAAACTTCTTACATCAATTCAGAATTTCCAGAGCGGTTCCAAACAAGTTCTCATTGTTGTTACATACAGTCTGATCTTTCCCTATTTTATTTGGGGTCTCGGCCACAACAAAAAAACATGATAAGTAAAAAAATGTAAAATAAACTTCTTCAAACTTATTTCTTATTTTTTCTTCTTCTTTCTATTTGTTTTTCCACTTGAATTACAATTAAGATTACAGTTTTCTCTCCTTTTTTGGAATTAAATGTTGTTATTATTTACTTCTGTTTTATTGTATTTCCTATTCCTGCTTTTAATAATTTTTTTTTTATGCGAAAATATTCTTTTGTGTTGTTTTTTAGCGCTTTTTTCTCTCTTCTGTTTTATTTTTTTTCCAAGTTGATGGATCGTGATTAATAGTCGCATGATTAATGGTAAAAGCCAATGTGGTTAAGATTATAAATGAATTTCTTTACATTTATGGCCATTTATGGTCGTCGGGTTTAAAGACTAAAAAAGATAATAATAGAAAATAGCAAAAAGTAAACCAAAAATGGCGGTAATAGGGAACATAACTTACAACGGAAGTTAGGAAACGGAAAATGTGAATAACGGTTTTTGTTTGTTTATTTATAAATAGCTACTGTGATGTGTTATTTATGGTAACTGTAAACATTTCCTTTTGTTTGCTTTATCGTTTTAGGTATTGCTGGTCCTAGAGGTCGACCTGGTAAAGCGGGAACTAATGGTACACCCGGTATACCAGGTGTTAATGCTTATAAGGTACAAGCTAAAAATGGCACCTTCTTAAGTGATTTGTTAATACCACCTTCGATAGCGGGTAAGTTAATTTTAAAGTCGGTAGTTCTCAACTCTAGTGTGAAGTCATATGTCAACTCCAATAAAACCTAATCTGATGTCTAGACAAGAGTCAAGTTTGATGTTTAGTGTACAATAAATTTTAGTCTAGACTATAATTTAATCCAATGTCTGTATCAAAGGTCTACAAACTAGAATAAATTTTCAATCCAAAAAATCAATATCAATCAAGAAAATAAAATCAGCCAAAAATCAAAAAAATCGAGACTAAAATTTTAGATTAAAGTCTGGACCGAAGGTAAACCTAAAGAAAGAAATTCATTCTGAAGTTCTAAAGTTCAGACCAATCTAATGTATAGACAACATTTTAATCTAATATTTAGACATTTAAGTTTAGTCTAAAATCTGGACTAAGATTTGGCCTAAACTCTGGACTAAATTTAAGGTTAAAAGTCTGGTATAAAATTCAGTAAAAAGTCAAGACTGAAATCTAAAATTAAAAATAAAGTTAAGACTAAAGTCTAGTCTAATTCCTAGATTGTGTCTGGTCTATAGTCTAGACTAAAGTCTAAGCTCAGCACTAGTATAAAATCAAGAACTAGTTTTATTCAGAACTCTAGACCAAATTTTATCCTAAAACCTTAACTAGAGTTTACTCTAAAATCTAAAATTAATGCTACAGACTAGACTACATTTTAGTCTAAAGTTAAGTCTACAATCTGGAATTTAGACTAAATTCTATTCAAAAGTTAATACAAAAATCTAGTTAATAATCTAGACAAACGTTTAGTCTAAAGTCAGGATTAAATTTTAGCTTAAAGTTTCGACTTAAGCTAAGTCAAAATATAAACTAAATTCCGGACTAAAATCTAAAAAACTATATAAAATTTAATATAAAATCTGGACATAAGTTGAGTCTAAAATTTAGACTAAAGTGTGGTCTAATATCATCTACTCTAGACAAATGTAATCTTACGTTTAGACCAAATTTTAGTCTAAAATCTGGACATATGTTTAGTCCAAAATTTAGACTAAAGTTTGCTCTAAAGTCTACTCTAGACAAATGTTTTCCCTCAGACTTACGTTTAGACCAAAATTTAGTCTAAAGTCTGGGAGTAAAATCTAGATAAAAGTTTAATCCAAAATTTTGATTAAATTCAATTTAAAATTTAGTATAAATTAACTCTAAACTAAATAAAAATCTAAAATAAGACTTTTTGTAGTCTTAATTTTTGCCAAAAGTCTAGATTTAACTTTAACCAGAATTCTAGACTAAAGTCAACTTTAGTTTCTATTTAAAGACAAGTGTGAAGTGAAAATTAAGATCTAAAGTCGAGTCTTAAGTTTCAAGTGCAGATCAAAGTCTGGACTTTATTATAAATAAAACTGAAATGAAAACAAAACTCTTAAGTTTATATTCTTATTCTTCTTAATGAATTTCCATTACAATTCATTTACATTAACAACCATATCTCAGGTTTTAATACTCTTGTAATAACCGAATAAATTCTTTCGATTATTAAATATTGAATGATTTTCATTGGCGCATTAAAATTCACTTCCCTACTTAAATGATTATAATTCTTTAATCCCTCCCCTTTCTCTCCCTCCACTTCCGCCAATTTAAAATGAATAATATACAACAACAACAATCAAAGTCATGGTCATCATATGGCATCATTTTACTATTGAACCAAAGAAAGGATCATGTAAGGACCATGACCGTTATATGAAAATTGTTAAAAATCATTCAGGGTCATAAATTAAAATTAATAAATTCTCAGTTTTTTTTTATTAAAACAAAACAAAAAACAGAGAATTAAACACAAATGTAGAGTAAATAAATAAACCTGTTCTTTTCGAACATACACATACACAGATATATGAGTTTATCTGCCTTTTTCCGTTTCCTTACACACACACACAATCAAACATTCACTTAAATATTTATACATATTTCATTCTTTAAATTTCCTCCATTTTATTTTTCTTTATCACCCACCCCAGATGTAAATGCACCTTATATCCAGCGCACATTTAATTGTGGAAGAAGGAAAAACTTTAAATATAAGTTGTGCCGCCACCGGTAATCCTATGCCTCATGTTGAATGGCGTCGAGATGATGGTCGTACAATAAATGTCCATGGAGTTGAAAGTAAGTTAAATGGAGAATGGAAAATGAACAAAATTGGAATTTGAGAGAAAAACAAAATTGAAAAAGAAATTTAAATATAAATCGTGGATTTATGTATATGACACATTTAAAAGATTTATATGGATTAAATGTGTCCTCTCACCATTCCTCTTTCATATGCATTGAGTCCTTGATTTTTATTCAATATTTTCGTTATATTTTATTATTTTCATTTTTTTCTCTCTCTGTATAAAGTGTCATCTGTAAGTGGTCAATATCTGATTTACAAAAATAACGAGAAATCAAATGGCAGCGTATACATGTTATGCGGATTAATGGTTGGGCACCAGTA